>NGKG01000035.1:295287-307329 GCA_002162505.1 Myriosclerotinia scirpicola | reverse complement strand
CCCTAACCCTAACCCTAACCCTAACCCTAACCCTAACCCTAACCCTAACCCTAACCCTAACCCTGACCCTAACCCTAACCCTTATTAATAAGAAAAATATAAATAGCCAATTTGACGTTTTTTGGTAAGGAAAATGGCCGAGAAGTGGGGTAAGGGACTTAGTTGTTTAAAATATAGAAACAAAGATTAAAATTATTAATAAGTAAATAAAAGAGTTTAAATTGTATTATTTTTATAATAAATTTTCTTAAATATAAAACAATTTATTATAAAATAAATATATCAAAAAAAGGAGTTTATAAAGATTATAAAGTATAATAAGCTTTTAAAACTTTATAAAGTTTTTCTAAAAAAAAGCTTTAAAAAGTTGATTAATATTAAAGCTATAATAGCTTAATATTAAAAAGAAAAAGAAAAAATATTACAAAAGGATTTTAAAGCAAAAAAAATAATTAAAAATGTATATAATATATTTGTTTTTTATTTTTTTTGCTAGAGATTTTGTTTAATTATTTTTTATTTAAAGATATATATTAGTATACATTATAAAAAGCCTATTAGTTTGAAATATATAAAAAAAAAATATAATTAAAAAAAAAAATTGTACAAAAAAAAGTATTAATTAGTTTTATATATAATAAATTATATTTTGTATCTTTTTTAAAATTATAAATAGAAAAGTTTTAAGAAAAGAAGGATTTACATTGTAACATTTGAAAATATTTTTTCGAAATTAAGCAAATAATAAATAATGTGTTGGTATATAAATCAAAATATATCATTAAATATTTAAATATATTATAGCTTTCCCGAATTATATAATTATTTCAATTTTTTGATTTTAATTTAATAAAGTATGTTTAAGATTACATTAAGGTTTAAATTAAGAAGAAAAAGTATATACTTACTTTTGAAAAAGAAGTTATTAAAATATAAAAAAAGAAATAAAAAAAAATATTTGTTTTTTAAATTAATAAATAAATAAAAGATATAGAAAAAGTATTCAAAAAAGTTATAGAATTTGATAGGGATAATTATTTTTATAAATAAATAAATTTATATATTTATTAATTAAATAATTATTAAATAAATATATATATTTATTAATTAAATAATTATTAAATAAATATAAATAATCCTTTTATAATTAATATTATTATTTTTTATTTAAAACTTTAGAATTCTTATATTAATTTTACTTTTAACATTAGGATTGTATTAGTAAACGATAATTGTTCTTCATGAGTTGATGGTATAGTAGATATAGTATTGGTCAAATGTACGCTTGGCCTACATAGGTAGCTTTGATTGGGTAGTTTATAGGTTTTATGCTTAAGTAATCTGTATATAATAAACGAGAAGGGTCTGAGGGATGCCTAGGTGAGATAAGTTTAGTTCAATACGATTATCAAGCCCACTCAGGAAACGTGATATAAAAAACGTGACTCGCCGTCATTAATACTTTCTCCATTTTCAACTTTCACTTTCGAATCAACTTCTTAAAAACTTCAACCAGTCTTTCTATGACAAAACAACAATCCCTAAATATCCTCTGCCCTTTTCTTCCAAAGTTCTAATAGAACGAAGCCATCGTCCCACCATATTCTACCCTCATTGATACTAATTTCCTCTCTCACACATTCAACGGAGGCCTCCTTTCATGCGACGAACTATATTTGTCAATTAAATCTTCTGCGAAGAACCAACAATACACGTCTTTCAAAAACACTGTAAGTGATATACTCAAATCCCTATCTTTCAAGAACTTTCCAGGTATTCTGCGCAGTCCCTTGCAGGCGATTAAACACCTTTCCCATTGCAATAACATTTCAATATATTGAACCCCTCCTTCAAGAGTGGTATAGATCGTTATTTTTTTGATACTTTACCTAGTCTTCTGTATCTATTTAACTCTTGGCCACAGAGTTAATTCAAGTGAGAATACAGGAAACCAACGTCACATTTACACCATCATTTACTTACACAACTAACTTCTGTCATCTAGGGCGATAATCTATTGCCTATGAACCATGGTTAACAAACTCGAGGACTTTATAAAGAGCTCTAAGCCGACAACGAGAGAATTCATCCTTGCTCTTCGAGAGAAGGATACAGATTTTTGGGCAAATATATTCAAAGATGAAAAGATCCTGAAACAGATAACCCAACCAGAGGTTTTTGAGCATATGCCAGTTCAAGCCGGCCAAAAATTCCAGGATTTGATCGTCAACCTTCGCCGCGAGCCAAAAAGTAAGGTATGGAAGGCTAATGATGAGTATTTAAAGGAGCTGGACGAAGAGAAAGCCGAAGACGAATACAAATTCAAGGGATCAAGAGGCTACAAGCTCGTACGCACCAGAAAGACATTGAGACATGCAATCGAATATGCACTGGAGAGTCATCTGTGGAAAAATATGGATGCAAAGCAGCAGGAAGAACTTATCAGGCTTTCTTTAATTGAACTCAATGATAGCAAGTATCACGCCCTCAAATACACGTTAGACCCAACAGATTTCATTACAGATATTGGGGAAATGATGGCCGAAAGATACAATTTGATGGTTGGAGGTAAAGGAAAGTTTGTTTTGCGGAAGAACCCGAACTATTCTGAAGAGGAGTGGTCGAAACAAGACAAATTACACTCGTTGGAAGATGCCGACAATTTGAATAAGACAGAATTGTATGATTCTGTATCAGATAGTGGAAACGAAGATGGTATTGGCGAGGCTGAGGGGTCAATCGAATCTGCTGAAGGCACATTGGGTGATGGAGATGAAGATGGTACCGGCGAGGCTGAGGAGTCAATCGAATCTGCTGAAGGCGTATTGGGTGGTGGAGATGAAAATGCTACTGGCGAGGATGAGGATGTAGTCGAATCTGCCAAAGAACGTTCATCAAATGATGGAATTAAAAATGGCACCAGCGAGGCTGAGGAGTTAATCGAATCTGTTGAAGGTATATCAGGTGGTGGAGATGAATATGGTAATGGCGAGGATCAGGATGCAGTCGAATCTGATGAAGCCGTCCAACCCGTCGAAGCCGTCAAACATGTCCAACAAAATAATGCAGAAATGGAAGCTGGCGACATACAGGAATTTATCGATTGCGAAAAGGCTCATGGAACTAGAAGTGGGTCTTCATCACAGGCCATATTACCACCAAAACGAAACTCTTTACACTCCCGTGCTGCGTCCCAGTCCCATATCTCCCTTGCCGAATCAAATGGGGATACGATATCGCAGTCGAAGATGAAGCTAAAGGCTATGCATTCGACGAGTATTGAGCCAACAGTTGTTCATGCACAAACTCGAAATAAGCCCATCAAGCCCATCGCTGACATCATTGAGTCTTCGATGACACCAAAATCCAGCTCTATTGGACCTAGTCTCAAACGTAAGGAAGTTTCGATTGATTTAACTGAAATCGATGATCACAATGAGTTATCTTCGACTAAAGAACAAGAGAGACTTCGAGGTTTGGAAATCGATTTGCCAATCCACGCACGCCTCGCATCGTATCGATCCAAATTGTACAAGAAAGATGCATTGGAGAAAGACGCCCAGTTTCTTTCCAAATTAAACAACAAATTTGATGATATGAAGATTATCTCCTCGGTGAAAAAAGCCCTTTTGCAATATCAAGAAATCACGAAAACCCGCGACACACAAAAAATGTCAGAGAATCTGCAGAGATTAAAGGATGGATCTATAGATGAGGCTATCTTCAACAGACTTTTGAGTATTAGTGGAGAGACGTTCATGGGAGAGGGGGAGAAAACATGGGGAGAGATTAAGACATACTTATCAGCTTACCGACTATATGAGCTCGTGGAAGACGCGGCATACCCGGAGGTTTCAAATGGAGATCGAGGTAAAGGCAATCCTTTTATGGAAATGAAGAGTGCATTTTATCGAAATTACGCCAAAATGGAGTGTATTCGAGATGGAAACAGCTTAGAGAGCACGGAAGATAAAGCAAAGTTGGTGAGTATCTTTGTATTCATGAAAATATTGTACATACTAATAATTCTAAAGAGCAAATATATTAAAAACGCTATGAGACAGAAAAGCCTAGGATCCAAACTTCGAATATTTGTTGATCACTATGGCATTGGAATTATAATGATTTTTCCATTCGTCTTGGAATCATTGTACGAAGCTGGTGAAAGCCGTAATGCCTTCAAATACTGGAACGGCACAAAGATCATCGTACTATGCCAAATGCTAGAAGCGTCGAGTTGTTCTTACGCTAGAACTCTTAAATCGCTATGTCCACTGTTGAGCAGGCATATGATAAAATATCCCGAGGAGGCTCTCGATGTTGATGCTATCCTGAAAGAGATAGAAGACAAGAAGATCCAAGAAAAGGAAACAACGCCTTTGCCGAGATATACCGCACCTGCTGCGTCAGTGGAATCTCTCCAGGATATTTCAGAAGGCTGGCCTAGCAAGCTTTATGTAAGATTTACATCATCTATATCCATTAGCATAGCAGACTTAGGCCGTTTCGTGGAAGGAGAATGGGTGAGCAATTATTTGGTTGATGGAATTTTATATGCCTACAGACATTTAAAGCCTGATGATCTTTATCTGGTAACTAGTAATGAATTAAATGTCTGGAATGGCATGGATGAAGATAAGCAGAAACGCAAGACAAGCATGTTACGCAAAGAAGTTACTAAGTTTAATAAGTAAGTCAATGGTGTTTTTTTCCTTTTGGAGTTTGAGATGAAAGATCAATGACTAATAATATACTATAGATTTCTTTGTGTCCTTCCTTTCAGTAGTCATTGGACCTGCCAAGTTGCAGAGGTCGATGAGACCAGTGCAGGTACACATGTACTGGTCCGAAACTGGAACAGTATGGGATATCCAGTAAACTGTCGAGAATTGGAGAAATGGGTCTGCTCCATGTTCCAGAAAGAAAATGAACCAGACCCAGTTATCCACAGAAAACGAGAGTCCTCAATCATACAGAAGAGTTTTGATGACTGCGGTGTAATTGCGGTTCATAACGCATTAAACTATTACACAAACGAGATCGATAATGCAATGACGACGGATTCATTCGTGCAGGAGGCGAGGGAAAAGTTTGCTAGGGCGATAGTAGCCGAAGCCAGGAAAATTTCTATTGCGGGGGTTAGTACTAAGAGACAAAGGTATAACTGAATATTGAATGCTAGTATACAGAAAAAAAAATCATTATTTCTGAAAATGTTCGCAAGTAAAATTTCTTAGAATTCTCTGTATTAGACTATGTTATATTTGACGGTAAACTACTCTCATGCTATTAAAAGTCAATTTAATTATTTTAATATAGTGGAATGGTGGTATAGTAGAATGATGGAATGGTGGAATAGTAGATTATATAGTAAAATAGTGGAATAATGGAATGATGAAATAGTGGAATGGTGAAATGGTGGAATGGTAGATTATATGGTGGAATGGTGGAATGGTGGAATAGTGGAATAGTGGAATGGTGGAATGGTGGAATGGTGGAATGGTGGAATGGTGGAATAATGGAATGGTAGATTATATAGTAGAATATTAGAATAGTGGAATAGATGGAATGATGGAATGATGGAATGATGGAATGATGGGATGATGGGATGATGGAATGATGGAATGATGGAATGATGGAATAATGGAATGATAGATTATATGATGAAATAGTGTAATGGTAGAATGAGTGGAATGATGGAATAGTGAAATGATGGAATAGTAGATTATATAGTAGAATAGTAGAATATTGGAATGGTGAAATAGTGGAATAGTAGATTATATAGTGGAATAGTAAAATGGTGAAATGGTGGAATAGTGGAATAATAGAATTTATTAATTTTAAAAAGATTTTTATTATCTTTATGAATATTATAGTAAAGTAGATTTTTGGAATATAAAAACTTGCAATAGGATGACAGACTATACAGCTATAGGGTTGAGCAAAGGGTAGGGTATATATTATTAGATTGATAAGCTATTTAAAGTATTTAACTCTTGGGCTGAGAATTAAATAGATCTTCTTATTGTCTAGTACTTAAGACATGGGGTTCTTCGGGGTATTTTTTGCAATGTTTATATAACTACAAATTAGTATATGTATTGTATAGAGTATATTTAAGGTAACTCAAAATTTAATTTAGGAAATATATTACTTAATTTTACTCCTAATTAAGAATGCAATTGCACTGGGATTTGAGAGTATATATTAGAAGATTGAACTTTTGAGTAAATTCGAAAAAAAGTAATATATTTATAGGATTTCAAATATGAATATAGTATTAACAGTAAGTTTTTCGTTAATAGGAAGCTGCAGTTGGAAGATGGATTAAATAAGTATTGTTAAAAAATAAATATCACTTAAAACACCGAAAAATGCCTGTACTATTAAAAGTTGTATTAATGAGATATTGCATAATTAATTCTCTACTAGTTACTCGACAAAATTAATAAAGAAGCATCACCAAAATACGCGAAAAGCCTTAAAATATAATTCAATTTGAAAAACTTTATTTTATTAATCAATATATTTTCATTAAAAATGGTTTAATTGTATTAATATTAATATTAATTTAATTATATAATATAATAAATTAATTGTTAATATATACAAATTCCTTAAACAACTTTGTTAATGTATATCAAATATCTAAAATAAATAATATAATTATTTTTAAACATTAAATTAGTAATACTATTGTACAAATAGATATAGCAATTATAAGTAATAGAAAGTTTGTAGAATAAATTAAAAAAAGTGATTTTATTAGAATATTAACTTTATTAAAAAATAATCCTATAATAATCCATCAATTATCGAAATTCTAGAATTTTTAATGAAGTTCCTTTCATTCTCAAAATCACTCAAACCCCTAACTATTATTTATCTAATTTTAAATTCATTTAAATTATAAAAATTTTATACATTTTAAATAATTCTAATTGAAAATGATTTTGTTTTTAACTATTTTTACTAATATTAATAATATTCATTTTTTATTATTTAATATAAATATAATCTTTTTTATAACTCTAACCAAAAATCTTAATTCAAAATTAAATTAATTAAAATTTCTTTAAAGCTTTTTTAAATATAAATCTTTATTTAAAACTTTAATATTTATCCACTTTTCTTTTTAACAAATACTTACAAACATTATTATAATTTTTAAAAATATTTATAAGTTTTTATTATTCCATTAATAATTATTTTTTATTTTAAATTAACTAATATATTAAATAGTATAATATTTATTAATATAATATTTATTAGTATATTATTTATTAGTATAATACCTATTAGTATAATACTTATTAGTATAATAATTAATAAATAGTTACGTGAAAAGCACGTACTATGTTTTTTTTTGATTTTTGATTACTGATAACTTAGGTTTCTAATGTAACGGCTTAAAGCCGAAAGGCGCCTTTATATAATCATCAATAAAATCTAGATTTTAATAAACTATGCAATTTATTTTAACTAAAATATTACTTTTTATTTTATATGTTTTTTGGTGATTTATGTAAAAACAATTGATCTTTTTTTGATCTGCTTTATTTTTTGATTATAATATTAAATTCTTTATTTTTTTTAAAAAAAATTATTTTATAATATTAATATACAAAAAAATTATATAATAAAAAATTATTAGTTTTTATTAATTTGAAGTTTTAAATAGAATTGTTACTTTTATTTAGATTTGTTATATAAAAGATTATAATACTTTTGGTTTTGATATAATTTGCTTTTCTTTTTTTGATATTTTCAAATTTGATATTAATAAGCTTTTTTATAATTTATACTTACTTTTTACATTACTTTTTTTTTACAAGATTTTGTATCGTTTTACAACTTTTTTTAATATATACTTTTGCTATTTAATTTATTTTATTTTCTTTTAAGTTCTATAAATTATTACAAAATTTAGTATATTTTAATAAATTATTATAGAAATTATATTAAACTTTTTTTATTATTAAATCCTGATTAACAATTTCCTTTTTTCTTTTGATTTAAAAGCTATTTAGCAGATTTTTTGAGAATCAAAATTATTTATATTTATTTTTTAAAATAAAGTTTAAAAAAATCTTTTAAACTATTCTTTTCCTTTATCAAATTCACTATTTCTTTAGATTTAGTATAAAAATTAATTCCAAAATTTGTAATTTATAAATATAAAAAACTTATAATCAATTATTTCAAATTTCTTTTTGAATTTATTTTTTAAAAAAAAGTTAAATTTTCTTCAATTATTAAAAACTTTTAGAAAAATCTATATTTATTATTTAACAACTTTTTTTTCAAAACTTTTCAAATAAAATATCAAATATTTCAATTTGAATTTATTAACAAAGAAAAATAAAAATATATATTTCTTTCTTTAATTTATATTGAATTTTTATATAATATAAAGTTCAATTTAATTATTGTTAAAGTATAATAAAAATTTATTAAAACCAAAAAGATCTTTAATTTTAATAGATTTAATATAAATAGTACATTTTGGCTTTAAAAAACTAATTAAACTATTCTTTTTAATATTGATAATTTAAATTATAAATTATATATTTTCTTTAATATTGTTCTCTTTAAATTTATAAACAAGATTAACTTATAGGTTAAGAATCTTGATTAATTTACAAATATTTTTAATAATATAAAAAACGTTATACTTAAATTTAAAAAGTTTTTTGTTGTTATTTTTAAAATAAGATACTTTATTTAACAAGATAATACATTTACCTTTGTTAATTTAACATTAATAAACAATTTATAATAACAAAAAAACAAAACAATAAAAAAATACTTTTAACAAACAATAAAACTTCAATAAAATCTAAAACTTGTAAATATTTTATTTATTACAAAAATATCTTTTAATAAAGTTATCAATATTAATCTACAAAATACTTTTATAACTAACTTTGTCAAAGGACTTTTTGATATTAACTTTCAAAATTAAATTATTTTTAACAATATAGTTTACAATTCTTTGCAAAAATCATATACTATTATTATAAATACAAAAAAGAATCTTAATTTTTAAACTTTTCTTTTCAATAAAGAAATTATATAATTTATTTAGAAGAACATTAAAAAAGTTAAACTTAATAATCTCTTTGATAAATAAAAGCTATAAATTCTACAAACTACTCTTATCCCAAAATCAAACAACTTTTTTATTCAATTTGATTAAGGTTAAAAATAAAACCCTTAAAATCAAAATTATATTATTTTTTTTTATAACAATAATAATAATAATAATTCTAAAGCAAATAATTAAAATAGAAATAATAAAACTAATACATTTCCTATATTTGTACAAATTGAAAACGCTTGAAAATTAATACTTTTTGAAATAACAAATATTAACATTTTTGATTTTTCTATATTTTGAAATTTAATTGTTAACGATTTAGAATTATATAACTATAATAAAAAACCTATTTATTTTGGTTATAGATAATATGGTTATTATTGAAATCTCTATATTTCAAATATAATACTTTTATTATGGGAACAAGTTGTTCTTAGGAAGTTTACAAACCTTAAATATACTACGATTCAGTTTAATCTAAATTATATTATAACAAAAAGATTTGATTAAAAATTGCTTTATTAAAGATAAATAAAGTCCATTTTTTTATAAGTTGCTTTTAATAATTTGCTTTTAAAAAATCCTATATTTTATATTTGCTCTGATTACTTTTTTAGTTTTATAAATAATATTGAAAACTTTAATAATTTTGAATTTAATTATTCCAATGTTAATACTAAATTCACTTTTAAATTTAAACAAAAATCTTTTTTAAAATTAGTTTGATCAAAAGAAAGCATTATTGTATTATATATTTATTCTTTAGGATTTATTAAAAAAATTACTATTAATACCAATAATAAATTTAAATCCAAAATTATTATATTTAAAAAAAAAAAATTTTATAAACATCCTAAAATTATTACAAATTCTAATAACAAAAATCAAATAAAACTATTTATTTGATTTTACTTTAAATCAATTCTTTAAATAGTATTATTTACATTTAATTTATCCTCTTTAAAACCTATTGTAATTGCTTTTGCAATAATTTCTATAATTATTCTAAAAATTATTTTTATAATTCCTCAAAAAGAATCACCTCATTTTTTATTTTTTTTATATATTAAAAAAAAAAAGAAATATACAAAATCTCTAAAACTTCTTTTTAATATTATTACATAAAAAAGTTTGCTATTAATCAATTATATTAAGATGCTTCAACGTTTTACAATAAAACAAAAAAAAATCAATATCATTAAATTCTACCAAATCTTTTTTAATACTACAAAATATTTATATTGATTTACTACTAAAAAAAATACTGTTAAAAAAAAATACATTTACAAATTGCTTCAAATAGATAATTATATCTCAAAAACTTTACACATTATTATTTATAGTATAAAAGATTTTTAGGATATTCATTCTTTTTGTATTAGTCAAATTTAATCATATCTCTTTAAAATTAAAATTACTTTAAAACAATCTAAATTGCTTTTTTCTTATAAACAAAAAAACTTTAACTATATTATTCAATTTCAACAAATTACAATTGAAAAACAAAAACCAATTAAATTCAACTTTAAATATAATTTTTAATTTGTTAATATTTATATTACCCCAATTATAATTCGAATTTAAAATAAAAATCGAGTTTTTTGTATTAAAAGTATTTATTATTTGAATTGTTTGAATAGATTTATTAAAATAATATTTAACAAATTTTATTGTATTGTAAACTAAAAATCTAATAAAAATATTATTTCTTTTATAATAATAGATCAATTTGGTTTGCTTTAATATTTTATTTTTTGTATTATTTTTATAAAAGTTGTTAATAATATTGATATTAGTTTTAACGAATATATTTTCTTTAAGTTTTTAGTAAATAATATTCAATATAGTGTTTATACTTTTATTCGATTAAATGTAAATAATAATCTTTTTTAAAAACAAAAGAACCTTTTTTTAAAATTATTATAATTATTTATAATTAAGGAATAAATTAATATTTTCAATTTAACTATTTCAATTAGAAATGAAAATTAGAGCGAAAAACGTATTTTGATTTAAACGCTTTAACTCTACCAATTACTTTTATATTAATTGATTTTTTACTTTGTAAATCTTTAATATTATATTATCGTTTAAAAAGTAAAACTAATAATGAAAATTAAATTAATTGTTATTTAAAAAAAAAAAAAAAAAATATATTTATTTTGAAGAATATTCTTTATCCTTTTCTTTTGATTTATTTGATTTTTTATTTTATATTAAAAAAGAAGGATAAATATTTAAATTAACTTTTAGTAGTGAGGACTTTTTATCATTTTTATATTTCGATGAGGATATTTTAAATTTTTAAGTTTTTAATAAAATTTTAAATTGTTTTTGTATAGCAATTAAACTTATTTATTTGAGTTTTTGAATTTGTTGAATTAATTGAATAAATCTAGCATTTTCTTTAATATTTTTTTTAAACAAGATTTTTTTAATACTTTTGTTATTTTTAGGTTTAAATTTAAATCTTATTTAAAAGATAAATATGTTTTTATTAATTATATCAACATTTTTGATTATCTTAACGATTTCAAAGTCTTCGATTAATTTTATTCTATAAATAAGCGATTTATACTTAAATTACTTTTAATAAATTTGTAAAAAACAGTTAATAAATAGTTAACAAATATATAGATTGATATAGAACTATTAGCAATTAACGAACTTTGCGAACAAATTGGATGATTTCTTTATATATACCAGGGGCCTGCGAGCCCCCGGACCCCTTGCTTTTCGAGAAAGTATAATTTAAACTTAGTTTTATTATAAGTTTTAATTTATAAATTTTATTAAAGTTTATATTGTTTATATTAATTATATAATTTATATTAGCTTGCAGGCTTAAAGTCGGCTTGCTTTTTATTATTTTAATATTTATAATTAATATTTATTATTAATATTTATTATTATTTATTATTAATATTATATTTATTAATATA
>NGKG01000035.1:247342-278095 GCA_002162505.1 Myriosclerotinia scirpicola | reverse complement strand
TTTATAATGTTTATAATGTTTATAATGTTTATAATGTTTATAATGTTTATAATGTTTATATAATAAAAACAACAAATTATAAAAGTGAAAAAAGCAATAAAAGCGGTTTGAGACTGACCTACTACCTGGCCGACCGTAGAGTATCAAAATTTCGAATGTGTGAACGCACTCGGCTCTCAATCTCATCTGGAGTTTTCAAATGTGGAAATCGCTCAGTAGTTCTGATGAAGAGGTGCCACAAAGCACATAGAACGTATCCATGGTATGTGTTGTAGTCGTAGGTCAACATCTCCTCCAGGCAAGCAAACAAGATACCTGCCATATAATTTTCTGTCCTGATGTCCATACCCACGGACAAAATATTGATGATTTCGAATACTACCGAGTCAAGCTGGCGGCTCTTAATACAATAATATAAAGTCATTGCCAAGTGTGTTGGATTTCGTCTTTCCAAATCACTTGTATTAATTTCCTCAAATGGTGTTCCTGTGTATACCTTGGCATGTTGTTCTATACATTTGAAGGAGCAATGATTCCTTGTCGACTCTTTTGGCGGAATTTCATATGTTGACGATACTTCCAACAAAGAGTTCATCATAACCCTCAAGAACGATAGATTCATCTTTTTCAAGAACATGGGGGAGAATATCCGATTGTCAATGAGTTGATCAAGCATATTCAAAACCCTGATTCTGGTACCACGTGCTTGTTGCTGGTGCTTCAACTCATTCTCCTGTAATGAAGTCTTCAACCGTTCTCCTTCCGTCACCAATTCCTTTATCCTTCCATCCAAACTCTCGGTGTGTGAAACTTGTGCATCTTTTACTTTCACGACAGCCAAGTGAACTTTGATAAACTCTGGGACTACTACATTGATATCACTTCCTGATATACCGAAACGAGTTAATCCTTTGGCCAAACATTAGATCCGAGACATCAATTGATTGTGGATTTGTGCGTTAGATTCCAAGTCCCGTTTGGTTTGCCTAAGGGTGTTGAGCTACAGTCACCCTCCACTTATACCAGCCAAATTTACCTTTCTTTTTGTTCCCTCTCCTTGGTCAACTTCACCTCAATGTCATTTTTCGCCTCCAGTATAGAAGTGTATTCCCTGTCAATATCCGACTCCTTCCGCTTTTTTTCTTCAATAGTCGAATTCAAATCTGATATGAGGAGGTTGGACTTGTTCTGAGCTGCGACCAATTCTTTGCATCGTTCTTTTTCATCGTTCAAGGCTTCCATCGATGTTGTCTGCAGTTGGGCGTATTCTTCTTGACTTGTTCCGATTCGTGATCGAAGTTCTTCAGAAGCAGTGTTCGTGGTCACAACCAGTTGTTGGTATTTCTCTTCTTGTTCTTTCAATCCTTGTGTGTAAGTAGATATGGAAATTTCGGATGAGGCTTCTAGAGCCTCGATTTCATCGGTAGCCTCTTTAGATTCTTCTTCGTGTTTGGAGATTGATCGTGTGGCGGCAGATTCGAGTTCTCTTATCCTATTTGTAGCTTCCTCCATCTTTCCTTCGTGTGTAGATATCAATTCTTTGGTAGCATCCTCGAGACGTTGAACATTATCGGCAACTACATCTAACATCCGCTTGTAATCAGGGGACTTTTGTCGAACAGTTTCTTCTAGTTCGCTAATGGCTTTCTTGCGTGCAGCATCTTCGTTCTCAGCAGCAAGTTCAAGCTTGCGAATCTCCTTTGAGTAAGTAGAATTTCGTTGTTGTATAGTGTCCACGGGGTCTTTAATCGCTTTTGTATAGGCAAAAGCTTTGATTTTGGCAGTGATCTTGAGGTTGCGAATGTTATCTGAGTAAGTGGGATTTTATTATTGTACAGTCGCTTCGACGTCTTTAATCCTATCTTCAAATGCAGTATACTCCTTTCTTGCACCACCTTACAGACTTACAGTCGGCCAAGTAGTAGGTAAGTCTCAAATTGCTTTTATCTTTTTTTCTACTTTTATAATTTATTATTCTTATTATGTAAACTTTATGAACTTTATAAACTTTATAAACAATATAAACAATGTAAACAATATAAACAATATAAACTTTATAAACAATATAAACAATATAAACAATGTAAACAATATAAACAATGTAAATAATATAAACAATGTAAACAATATAAACTTTATAAACAATATAAACAATGTAAACAATATAAACAATGTAAATAATATAAACTTTATAAACAATATAAACAATGTAAACAATCTAAACTTTATAAACAATATAAACAATGTAAACAATATAAACTTTATAAACAATATAAACAATGTAAACAATATAAACAATGTAAATAATATAAACTTTATAAACAATATAAACAATATAAACAATGTAAATAATATAAACAATATAAACAATATAAATAGTAATGAAAGCGATTTGAGATTGATCTACTATATGGCCAACCGTACAGACTACGTATTTTATCCTCGTAGGCATATGCTTTCTTTTCACTGGTAGCTTTGAGGTTACGCATTTCCTCCGTGTGTACTGAAGCTTCCTCTTCACTAGTAGCCTTGAGATTGCGTACCTCCTTTGCGTGGACAGAAGCCTGCTCCTTAGCATTAGCCTCAAGGCTATTTATTTTCCTTGCGTGAACAGAAGCCTTCTCCGTGGCATCGGCTTCGAGGCTAGGTACCTTCTCTTTGTAGTCAGAAGCCGCTCCCTCACTGGCAGCTTTAAGGTCCTGTACCTCCTCTGCGTGAGAAGATTGTTGTTCTTGTATTTTCGCTTCAAGGTCCTTGATCTTTTGTTCGGATTCTGCTTGTTGTTTACTATGTTCTGAAGTGGTTTTCTCTGTGGAATTCTTGAAGTCCTGGTATTCCCTTTTCACCTTCTCCAAGTTCGATATGTGTGAGTCGGCAGCCTTCTTAGCTTCTTCCAAAGTTCGCAATTTAGCTACATTAGCCAACAATTCCGATTGGTAGGTGGTAAGGGTAGTGCTAGCTGATGTCTCGAGATCTTCGATCTTCTTTTCGGCGGCTTCCAATTTCGATTTGTAGTTGGAGTTACTTGATTCAAGCATTTCAATTGTGGATATCTTTGACGACAAGTCAGATTCGTATTGTGAAAGTACTCCATTCGCAATTAAAGCAGTTACCTTTAATTCTTCCATTTTTAGTTTTTCAGCCGATAATGATCGGTAAGTAATTCGGTGGTCTCAACGGTCGAGTCATTTGATTTTTCCATGGCTTTAACAATGCTATCCGTTTCGGCATTCTTTAGACTAGCTAGATGTGTTATATCAAGGGTCTGAAGCCATGTGGTGGTCTTGAATGGGGAATTCATGGGATCTCAATGGCTAGGATTGTTGATGTAAGATATCGACGGAAGTTATAGATGGAATTGGGTTTTAATGGGAAGGTTGTGACTGGAGGATTCGCGATAGAGTGCTCACAGCGTTATAATGAAGCGAGAAACAAGAGATTGATCACATCTATGGACATAATACTTAAAGGACAATGCATCTTGAGAATAAACTGAATTGCTTTTATTACGATGAGGATAGACCAATAGAACAAATGATTTGTAGTTCGCAGAAATACCCATCATAAGAAAAAAAGCTTCCTTGCCCCGTCCTATTCTATTTCAATTTCCCCTTCAAATGAAAATAAGATGGTATTACTAGCCGGTAACGGCCAGATACCACTCTTGAATCAGGCCGATTTCATGAATGATATGAACAAATGAAAAAAAAATTAAAACGCATTGCATATCCCTTCGCATTGTCCTTTCGCCTTAGAAAGTTGGAAGCTACAGCGAGGTAGCGGAAGCTGCTGTGGACATTTGGAGGGGAGGTTGAGTCTTGATTGTTGAAGAAGCTTTAAGTGCACCTTCAGGTTCCCCGTATTTGTCATTTCTGGCGCTTGTTCCTACCCCGGGGATTGTCCTTCTTCAGTGTACTTGGGGGGCTGCAAGATTCCATATGTCTATCCATCTCCAATTGAGTCCAATTGGCGTTGCAGATTCTGCTCCGTTTCTGAATGTATTTTCTTCAATGGGTCCAAATGGTTTTGCAAGTGCTGCTATATTTCGAATGGCTTCTGATGCTCCATCTCCAAGGGGTCCAATTGGCATTGCAGGTGCTGTCTTATCTCCGATCGTTTCTGATGAACTACCTCCAATAGGTCTGAATGGGATTGTAGGTTCTGCCTCCTCATCAGATTCCTCGACAACTGGCACGAACTTATCGAAAGGAACAATGTCAAGTGTGAAACGTCTCTCCGGGAGTTCAAGTCAAAGTTTCCCTAACTTGGTTTTCATTGTCTTCAAG
Organism: Myriosclerotinia scirpicola; assembly: GCA_002162505.1. NCBI lineage: Eukaryota > Fungi > Ascomycota > Leotiomycetes > Helotiales > Sclerotiniaceae > Myriosclerotinia > Myriosclerotinia scirpicola. Next base: position 273,809 of record NGKG01000035.1, on the reverse strand, counting down.
TTAGCCGCGGTAATCGTTCCTTCCTGTAGCATCTTGGCGTATGGGTTTAGAAACATTGAAAAGGTGGCGAATTCCGGTTCAAACTCATTTATCCACAACTCGAAACACCAGATTTGGGTGTCATTGAATCTTCTCAAGAGTGTATCTAGTTGACCTTTACCCTTAGCAGACTTAGCTGAGATCAATGCCAAGATAGCCCCACGGCAATCTTTCCCTCGTCCTCCACTCAAAATCCTGGAGTACTCCAGCCACCGACGACCTTGAAAGCAGAGGTCTCTGATCTTCTTCGCATCCAAACTGTTGTCATCGAGTTCATCACCACGCGTAGCTTTGAAATACTTGTCAGCTGTGACCTCCAATCTTCTGTAAAAAGCCGAAGCTAGATTATGCCTCTTCGCCTCGAATTGTTTATCGCTCATTGCATTCCATTCATTCTTGGGACAATTTCTACACCAAGCCTCCCATCCTTACAATTCCTCGAATGCCAGATCAGCCTTTGCCATGGCCTGCATGAAAGCTGCAAGTCCCGTAAGTCGAACGTTGGTGGTACTTTTGTTGAGCCTTAAGATCAGTCGCAGATCACTCGTGTCTTCGGCCAATTCTTTCTGATTGAGAAAGGGAGATTTTTTTTGCATTTTTCATGACATAAGAAGCTTTCCAGCCTAAAGCTGCTGGCTGCAAAGTAGCGACAAAATCGAGGACTTTTCGAATGAGTGCATCAGAAACTTCCACCTTCACACCCGCTCTTGGGGCCGGAATATTTGCATTCTTGCATGATTCTTCAAAATCCAGTATCTTAAGTTCTGCCGCTGATTTGATACTTTTTCTCGATATTGCTCGTGAGTCTGTCCGGGTAAGGATTCATGTTGGCGTGAAACAGTCTTCTGTGTACCTTGAGATTCATTGCAGTGTCGTCACTTGGTGTTTCTTGGATTTCATTCGGTCCTGCGCTGATCGGATTCGCACCTTCGAGATTCGACTTTTCCTTTGGTACTATTAATTTCTTCACCAAACCCTCATACAAGGCGAAAAAACTTTCTTCCCAGGAATTGCCAGCATCCAACTCAATAACTCTTGAAGTAAATGGTGGGATTTGATCCCGGATCCTAACGGTTTCCTCCCCATCCACTTCAATTTCGGTAAGCATCGTTCGACGGAGTTGAATCTTTTCCAAGATCGGTTTCACAACCAACCTAGAAGTAGACTCAGTGAACCCTTTGCTACCTCCCATGGATCGAAATGTGCATGGATTCAAGATCCATAGTCGTTCGCCAACCCATTGGTTGTACTCATCTGAATCAATATCAAACGATGAACGAGGTGTCTCAAAGTCCTCTTCGTAAGAGGAGTAACGATCAAAGTGACCATTTAATGCCCACTCATCCTTCCAGAGCAGATTCAAGGTTCCAACTAGATCCTCGACTCTGTTCATCATTGGAGTAGCCGTCACCATCCAGTGGTACTCTGCTCCGATCAATTTGACCGATCGATGGGCGCGTGTGTATGGATTCTTGCAGGCGTGACCGTCGTCCAAACAAAGTCTTGCTATTTTACCTTCAACCGTGCTGAGAACCTGGAAGGTGTCGTTTTCATTCGCTTTGGTGAGTTTGCCTTTTGTCTTCACCGTTGTCATATCTTCCTCGTCTGATTCCTCTTTCGAATCAGAGTCATCTTCAGAGTCTTTAGTCTTTTTGAGCTGCATGAAATACATCACTATCTCATGTGGACTTAGATTTCGCACAAGTTTTCCACCCTCATCAAGTTCTCTTACTCCTGTTGTGCGCTTTTGCCAGGTAGTATAGCTGGACAGGATCACAACTCGTGATGTCTGACAAAAATTAGCAAAATGAGCCATGAACACTCATTACATGTACTTACTTCAGGGTTGTTGGGGTCTAATCCTCCGATGAAATCTTGAAGTCCATCGCCGCCTTCTTTTGACTTTGGCGGGATTAGCTGTCGTTGCCTACTTGGTGGTAGAGATGATGATGTGCCAAAGTACAAGTGTATCTTTAACTCCCTTCCAAACAAGTCTGAATCTTTGAGATGTACATTCAAAACTGCGCTCAGACAAAGTACTACCGTCGGTCTGTATTTTGGAACGTTTGGCATTCCTGTCTCCTCATTGGATTTGAATACTTTTTTGGCGTCCAGATATCGCTCGTGGATGAGGCCATAGATCTCAATGGTTTTGCCGAGGCCACACTCGTTTGCAATGATGCCTCCGCCAATTAGACCTTTTTCCTGCTTGCACATCCAAGCAATGTCTAAATAGAATTAGTCCAAAGGTTTTAAGATTTATGGAGGGAAAAACATACCCGTAATCTGCCAGTGCTTGTATGTCAAGTGCAAACCTGGCTTTGTTCGGCTATTCGGGTCAAAGCCTCGTTGGACACAAGACTCATTGAAGCTCGGTGGTGTGACGGACACTGTTGAAACCTTCGCCATTCGCTGCCAAAAAGCCTCGACTTCTGCAATATACTTATAGAAAGAGTCTTCGTTAATATGAGAGGGTAGACTCAACTTCAAATTTTCGGAGACTTTGGATTTGTCGGAGATATCCGTTTGAACTGCCATTCCTGCTGGATCCAGTTTACTGCTGAGCTTTCTGGGAGCATCGTGAATGACCTTGCCATACCGAGCCGCCATATGTTTCAGATACTTAATTGTTAAACTCCTACTAATTGGAGCTCTGTCAACGCGGCCTGACTTAACCTCCTTGACTGTGGCCATTTTCATCATGAAGTCATCCAATGTCATGTTCTTCAGATCTCCCGGTTCCTTCTCGATAATCTGAGCGTCCAAGAGACGTTGCATGAATTCCACGTGCGGGGGTAGTGATGTATGTGTCTCTTCACCGAAGCCACCAATATCGACTGAGTCTAAGAATACTGGTACAGTCGCAACGAAATTCGGTCTCTTTCTGGCCAGAATAGGCTCCTTATTGGGCAAGTCACTCCAGACTCTCAAGAAATGTAGTGCGCGGTTCCAGTTTTCCACAGTGGTTCCTCGGATGTTAATGTCTTCCTCTCCGACGATCTGGAATGACTTTTGATAGCATTAGTCTTCTGCTCGGATGACTTTGAGCATCGCATGCAACCATCGGACGTATCCATAGGATTGGGCGTCCAGTCCAGACTGTGCGTGTGGTAGATGAGTGGCTTCTTCGATCATCTCCCATTGATCTGTGTCGAGGTCCTTCAATGTAGTAAAAATACTCGTAGCCTTATAACCAAATGAAGTCAACGATGGGCAACCGAAGCCATTGACTTTGCTGGTTGTGAAGTCCTCGAGAATTGCATGATATACTATCATAAGTTAGTGAAAGATTCCGTAAATCATCGCATTGCACTTACCCGGTGTGTGAAACATCTTGTGCAACTCATTAGTGTCGGGTAAATGCAGGTATCCCGCTAACACCGCGATGGAACCTATCATCCCGATCACCCTTACACCCTCTACATTCTCCGCCAATGCCTTCTTTCGTTCCTCCCCCGTGATAGCCTTGGGTTCCACTTTGACTTTGGTATAAGTGGCTCCTTTTGGTCTGCCCCTCTTCTTCGTTGGTGTACCCGTCGAGGTTGGCGTATCTACCTCGGAAGCTCCGGTAATCTGGTCTGTATTCTCTTGCGGAATCAACGAATGCAACTTTCTCTTCGTGTTCTTAGTTCTCTTTTTTGCTGGTGTGACCGGCTGTAGTGGTGGGACATCCATATCAGCAACAGCGACATCATCGTCATCGCCCTCTTGTAATTTTTCCGATGAGAGCGCAGTTGAATTCGCTTTAGATTTCTTGGACCGATTTGGTGTCGCAGATGGACCATTCAGAGGCTTGTTGATTGGTTGGAACTGGATGTTCGATGGACCTGGGAAGTCGCCATTCCCATCTCCGCTCCCACCTCCGCTGCCGCTAGCTTCCGACATTCTTGGAAATGTTAGCGAGAGTGTACCAAGATTTCATCCTTATTTTCTCGAGGGAATAGAGAATGAAAATCATGCTGAAAAGGAGATTGTTTTCCCCTTGTTAACTTGAGGGAATAGAAATAATAAGATTGAGATAAGATCGAAGGTAAAAAGTTCAGCTGTTACGTTGCAGCAGATCAATGTAGAACTTACCGCAAACTTTACTGCTGAAGGGCAGAAGCTGGAATTGGAGAACTCAAGCAGAAAATATAGAACCCAATGTAAAAGACAATAGGAATCTGAAGGATTTTGGTGTAGATATCAGTAACTTACTTACTTTTTATCGTTTCGATCTATTGAAGATCCTTCTTCTCACTACAATCTTCTGCTTTGTCCAAGATTGAAAGATACCAGGTTATTCGAAGAAGGTTGTAGGCGACGGCGTCGCCTTTGAAATTGGTTGTAGTAGGAAAGAAAGTTTGGAAGTTGGAGGAGAAAATGGGAGAGGGTACCTCAGATTCTTAGCGCCGATTCGTTAGCGTAGATTGTGGTAGTTGTCTACACAGTGAATAGAAAGAGGGGCAAGGGGCAACTTCTTTCCCAAATAGGTAATTTTGAGGGAATTGTTGGGATACCCGTGGACTGGGGCAGCGAATGACCTCCTCACAAAAAACTTCTAGCGTATCCCTCGTCCTATAAGAGCTTGGCTCTCCTCTCAACTTATCGTCCGGTCTACAACCAAATTCATATCATTCAGATTTCTCTAAATCAAGTTTTACCTTTTCTTTTCCAAGCCTAACCTTGGAAGTCCCTTGCGGTAAATAAACTTCGAATCCATATCTCAACTTCAACCAATTCAAACCAACTCCAACTCCTACAACGATCTCAAATTTAAAAACTCTTTGATCATGCCACCCAACAGATCTCCCGAAAAGAAGAGAAAGTCAAGTGGACCATTGAAATCTTCTCGCAATAAGCGTCCATCGATCAACCGTCCTGCTGCGTGGACCACAGAAATGGAGAATGCACTTCAAAAGACATCCACACAAGAGAACAAGCTTTGGAGAATTATGAGAGTAATTTACCAGAAAGATGTTTTTGATTTGATTCCACCAGGCGAGAGTGTGGATATCTATAGTAAGGGGCTTGAGATGACTTACAATATGTCACAGACAGTGGCCCAGACATTCATTAATTTGCTCAACTGTCCCGTATTTGCCAACAGATTGGACATTTTGCATTATGCTATTCTTATCGCCAGAAACTGCCGTCTAGCTGATCAGGGAGTCGCAACGGATAGAGAATTCGAGGTGCCAAGTAACCCTCCCGAACATTTTGAATTCTTGAACGAGTTCAGGTTTCATACCGCTTGAACAGGCAACTTTGATAGATTCAAGACTAACACTGCAATTACGGTTCGCGATCTCAAAATGATTGTGGAGGCTTGGGATAACGAGTATCGACATTTGGAGGTTAACAAACATCTACTCATGTTATCTCAGATGAAGGTGGAACTACCCGGCAAGGCTGGGAACAACATGGAGAAGGTCAATGGTTGGAAGCGTGACGCAATCTGGCGGAAGATGGCCCGGACTGCTCAACAGAAGCCTGCCCGACGAGAGCCTGCCCAACAAGAGCCTGAGGAGCAAATGGATTTAGATGAAACCGATTCCACGGATGAAATGCAACCTCTTAATTTGGTCAATTCTACAAGGAGGCCTTCATCTTTCCAAATCGAGGTCCCGCTACCAAGGAACGAACAACCTAATCAATCCCGCAAAACTGCAGCAGAAAGTACCTCATCCGGCGAGGCACCCATGGCTCGGGGCCCAATTATCTCTCCTACCCGCCGTCTTTTCGATGGGCGTGTCCGCGATAATGAAATTCGTACGACCAACCGTGCCTTGCAGAGGGGACCGCGTCGAAATAATCGTTCAAATGTTCACACCCCAGCTAGCCTTGAAGCAGCACGTTTATTGAATGAAGTGAGTCTCACGCACACCTATTCTTTAAGCCTATACTGACTATTAGGTGCCTCATGCCATTCAAGGTTCAACATCCGCACAAAACGTTGAAGCCCTGTCATCAACCAAAAATTTGGAATCGATCCTGCCAGCCTCAAACCATATTGAAAATAACACCTCCGTCCCAAAACCAAAACCCGACAAAGGTACCCAACCCACACAAGACATGGAAGGCGAAGATGAAGCACCTTCCGGCTCTCTCAATCGCAAAAGAAGATCACAAGATGATAAAGGAACGGATGCGAAACGCCCTGCACCCCCAATTCCGAAAAAGTCGGAGGAAGAAGCTCACAATAAGTCGATACTCAAGTAAGCGGCCAAAGAATTTGCTGCATGAGCCAAGATGATAGTGGAGACAAGCAAGTTAATGGACGAGAGGCAGCTCGCAACCGCGTCATCTGCGAAGCCTATGTTTCAAATGCTTCAATCCATAGTACGCACAAATCTCTCTGCGAAGGTTTTCGTAGCGACCGCCGCTGTCGCCGTGTCAGGCGAGGATAGAAACGACCCACCGGCCAAACGAACAAAGAAGGGTCAAAACTTCTACGCCGAAGTATTCCGGAAATTAATGGAAGATGGTATGTCTTTTGAGGCGGAAAGCGACCTATCGAAATCTGAATTTGGATGGCCAATTGAAGCAACGTGGACCAGATCAATGAGTATTACAATTTGAATGACGATAAGGGAGCGTCATTTTTTTTCGAATGACTCGACTTGATGTTCACTGCCCAGTGCCTACCGAACGCCCATTGCTTGCATACTATATGGCCGCGATGTCGCCTAAAATTAATTGGATTGGTGGATATCTGGCAGAGCATGCTTTGAGTGAAAAAAGAGAACGGGTATTAGTCATAGGAGATTGGCCCCTCAATCAGTGGTGAGTCATCGAATGTGTATCATCTCACATGTGTTTAAGATTACTAACATATTTTATAGGCTTATAGAAGCTTACTTCGCACTATTGGGTTTGAAAGTCCTTTCGATTAGAAGCGAGATGAGTAGAACCGAAAGACAAGAAATTGCCGATAAGTTCAACGACCCCGAATACCCTTGTGATCTCTTATTGGTACCTGGGAGATTAGGTGGCCTAGGTCTAAACTTCCAAAACGCTTGTCATAGGGTAATTTTACCTGAACAGTTTGATAAGTTAATTTGGACATACAATGTGGCGGTCGTGTTCAACGATTGGGCCAGAAACGCCAAAAGGATATAGTCCAATTGATGATCAGGGTAATTTTACCTGAACAGTTTGATAAAGCTAATTTGGACATACAATGTAGCGGTCGTGTTCAACGATTGGGCCAGAAACGCCAACAGGATATAGTCCGATTGATGATCAATCACAGCTACGATCAAAAATTGCTTCTGCGAAAATTCACAAAATTCATGAAGCAGATAGCTTGCGAGGGCTACGTGGACCCGGAATCGAATTTGTCATACGCACAACAAGCGGAAGACATCATCAGGGATCTTATAGGTCTCAGGCTCAAGGTCTCTGGGTGGTCAGGCACCGATTACTATTCGTGGGACGACATTGAACAAGACGAACCGTCTTCATCAACAGGCCATGTATATAATATGGGTAGACTCGCACTCCAGAAATGGAAAGAACGAAATTGGAAGAAAAGAGAGGAGGAGAGAGATAATTTTGACCATGAGGGGTCACCTGAGGACGATAATACGACTAAGGATGTGATAGACCAAGGAGGCGATGCACACATGACCCACGATGAAGTGGAAGACCAAGGGGAGGTTGAAGTTATGACACAGGAAGATGTGGCAGCCGAAGGAGGGGATTCGGATCTTGTTGGTGCCAAGAAGGACGGTACTCATAACACAGGAGGAACTTTGGACGATTTCATGGGAGAAGTCACACATCTTGCGGATGATGATATTCCTGATGGTCCACGCATGGAAAACGACACTCCTGAAATTCCCGAAGAAAATGTGCTATCAAATGCACGCAAGACGAAAAGAATGACGGAATTGGAACCGTTGATGAGGGACAACCAAGCGATGAACTTTGAGAACGCGTATAATATCACCAGAAGGAGCAAGAGAAAGGCGAAGGAGGTCGATGAAAATGATATGAGCGGAGGGGTAGGTGGACAGAAGGGAGGAATATCAAAGAAGGCTAAAGCTTCCGTGTATGATAAGGACAGTTAGCATTCTATTGTCGGCGGGGGGAGGGGGTTCAATTTGGCGAGACCGAATGGGTTATAATTAACGGGCATTCTACTGGGAGTGGGTTTTTTTCGATCTGATGACCTCGAATGGTTGATAAGTAAAGGGGTGAATCAATAGCATAGCAACGAATGAAAAAAGTACATTGAAATTAAATAAAATTATTCAATTTGAATCTTATGCTTTCGCAAACTTTCATGAAGAATATATTAGTGGCATATATGACCCCTGCTAAAGCGAGACTTCATAGAATCAAATCTCATTTTTATATCTAAATACATAGTTTCAGATCAAGCAAGCCTTCTCTTGCGATGCCCTGATTCCTTGGGCGCAAAAATCTCTTGGAGTAGAAAGGTAAAAACGGATTGCATCCTCTCCGCGTTCTCTTGCATCCCTACAATTCTTGCATTCCACTGCCTTATCCCACGGTACTGACTCTCTAATATAGTACTGAGAAAGCCAACATAAAGAATCAACCCCCAAATTCTTAGTCACATTCTTTTTTCTATGTGCTGGCGCCGATACGTCTCCTGAGGTCATCAATGTTTGTAACCAAAGAGGAATATCATCTTCAGATATCTTACGCGATAACCTCGTAGGAATGGTCCGATTCCCAACGCTCTTTTTAAATTGTGGTCCAATGCTAATGGACTTCAACACATAATCGTATTCGACTGGATCCTCTCCGATTGAATCCCTCCTTCGCTTCTGAGATCTTGGTGGTACTGGTTGGTGATCTATTTCGCTGATGGTATGATTGTGAATATCATCTGAATTTTTGTGGGTTGTTGGGGACCTCTCCATTGGAACATTTTCAGATGGATGTGACTCAGGTACAGGACCCGGAAGTTGGTTTGCACTCTGGGCAATTGGCACCGCAGCTATTGCTATACTTTCCCCTGGTTTAGATCTTTCCGGCGATACGTTTCTACTTTCTTCGACAACTGGAGTAGCTGGATACTGGGAATATTTCTTTCCTTCTTCTGAAATAGGCGGGAGTAACTCGTAAAAGACATAAATTGAAATCGAATTAAAACAGTCGAGTGAATCTTATACGTCCAATCGTTTCTTACCAATTATTTTTATTGCAATTATCTCCCATTTGGTATTAGGTTGGGTCCGCAGTGTATCCAATAGTCCGGACTGCAGTCCGACAATAAAAGGTTTTCGAACATTGGGATCATTTTGAACATTGCAGCCATTTGAATGCTTTAAATTGATAGAATAGTTTAACCAAAACGACTTTTCCAAATGAATTGAATGAATAAAAGTCTCGCATTGTCTGACTGCAGTTTGGGTCATTGGAATTGCTAGTTGGGGGGTTCTCGTTTGTTCTTAAGCCACCAATCTACTGGGTCAAAATTTCCAATTATGATACGATTAGGTTGTCCCCCTCTAATCCACATTGGTATCAAGGTGGTTCATAGGGTTCTTGATGAGAGCGAAACCACAGCCAATATCATCATAGCTCTTATCAATAATCCGTTGATACTCATATACAATTTTGTCTTGATGAGGGTTGATATCAATTAGTAGGACACTATACTAAGCGACGGTGAGTGTAGGCCCCTCTCGTTTCTCCCCCGTATGACTTCATAACATTAGCTATGATGAGAGGTGGCCACGGCTGAAAAGATTTATTTAATTTGCACACGAAAAAATGTAGGTTATTTTTGACTTCCACTTTCATCTTCAAATACATTCCATAACAAAAACTTTCCTCCAAAAAAGAGATTATTCCCCCACTACCTGAAATCGCGCCAAACCCTTTTTCTTTTCGAAATCTCCCGACCAATTTCTTTCCTCTTCCAACAACAACAACAACAACAACAACAACAACAACTATATCAGCACGTCTATCTTATTATTTGGTAAGCCTTTCTCAGCTCAAACTATAATATCATTCGTCCCATTGCTAAAATAATCGAACATAGAAATGTCACCAGTGACCGAATATCACTATCAAACGATTGATATCGCCGCGGATGCCACGAGCTCAGATATCGACCAAGCAGCAAAGAAGTTGCCCGCACTATGTCACCCCGACAAATATTCCAATTCAATCAATCTCGACGCATACAACTTATATGCTTCCAATATCAACAACGCACGAGATGATTTGCTCGGTAACAGTCAGCGACAAATTCTCGGCTCTATGCATGGCAGACGTAAGTCTTCATCAATTCTGGCCACCATTGGGAGTCCTTATGATGAAGTCGTTTGACAAACCGGAGTCTTGGGTGCAGCATACTATCGGTCTTACAATTTCGGCCCAATTAACCACTATTCATGGTGCCCCCAGACCCACCGCAGGAAAATCAAGTCGTTCGGGAGCGGGCGATTCTGGTAACCATCGCGCACATGCAAGAAAAGCATCTCGCACATTCAGCGAATTCGAAAACAATAGGAGCCAGGCAGATCATGGCGAGTTACAGTCGCCAAGAAGTTTAAGACTTGGCAAGAAAATTTCGCCGATGATATCATTGATTTAACCTCCGAAAACGGCTTCTATCCAGAGGAACAAGTTTTTTCGAAAGGAAAGGGCAAAAGCAAGGCCGATGCTGGGAAGTAATACGATGAGAGCACAGCTTCGAACGTCAATGGCATGAAGGGCAGAAGCGAGAGGGAGGCGACACCTTTGGAGAGAGGTGAAGCTTCATCTGATGAAGAGGACGCCATTGTCCAAGAACGAGCTGCAATCGAGAAAGGTGTTCCCATCGGGGAGTTTCGCCGGGATGAGAAGCCGCATAGACGTTTGGTCTATGGAAACTTTGATAAGGATATGCAATTCACGAGGAGATTGAGCAAGAAGGATTTGGAGGGGAATGTTGTAGAGGAACGCTTCAAGGAGGGCTGGAAGGATAGTGGAAAGGCGAGAGTTTACAGGGGAAGTTTTTTGAAGGCGGAATATGTGAAGTGGTTGAAGGGCTGGGAAGGTTTGGAGGATGAGGTGATTGAGAAGAAGGTGTTTGATAAGTTGTTGGAGAGAGCCTTGCTGCCATTCACCATTAATGGAAAGCTATACTGTTTCAAAGATCGTGAGTGATTGAAATTAATTATTGCATTGCAGATTCCTTGAACCCAAGTATACACTTACTAATGATTACTCATCCAGAGGATCTCAAGTACTTTCGAGATAAGACAAAGTGTACAGCTTGGATGTTCAAATTAGTCCAGGATGAACGTAGGCAACGTAGGCCGCGGGACTCGGAAGCATTTGTTGTACCTAACCTCCCCGCGACGTCTCCTCCACTCCACGACGTGGATCGAACGACAAGTGAAATAATGGAGATTCGAAAACTCATAGGAACTCACTCTAGTGAAAATGGATGGAATCTTCCCAGGAAACATCGTTGCCATCTTTTGAACTTCGCAACCGGTATTATATCTCTGCGGTTTGATTTTATGAGTTATAGTCTCTAACATAAAACAGAAATTGTGAACATCATCTTGGAGTATACACTTGTTGCCAAATACGGAGCTTTTATCGTTCCAGCGGTGATAACTTGTAACATGAAGGATGTGTACTCCGGAACTGACCACCGGATTACATATCCAAATCGCCTCGAGTATGATTCTTACCGGTCCTTTGAGGATGGACAGGATATGATTCTCCGCAGAACTGTATCACCTGGTCAAGGATCTGTATCGTCTCCGTACATTGAGCTTACACGGGTACTTCGTCCTCTTATCGATGCAACGTGCCTCCGTGCTTGCAGACAAATATGGCGTACTGGTATTCATATGCTATATTCAAGAAATGCATTCAGCTTCCGCTTGAATGGATTTGGGGACCGTGACTATCCATTTTTTTACAGGGAAGGAACACCATATCAGATTTGCTGGTATAAACCAAACGTCCTTTTGGAGACCATGTGTGACGACGAAATTGATATCGTTGTATCTGCAATTAAAAGAGGCGTCGTCCCAATGGATGAGGGGTTCGAATTGGATAACATGTGGCCTTGCCTTGATCCATTTCTCCGTTTCATTCACATGATCACACCGCAAAACGCAGGGGCAATTCGGGTTTTGAGGTTCACTGGGTTAGTGTACATGCAGGAAGACGAAAATCTTGGCTACAACGAAATGTGTATGCTAACGAATTTGCTTACCACAATACCATTTATCAATGAATTTTGTCCAAACCTGGAGAAATTGATAATGGATATGGATTTGGACCCCGGAGAATTCGACATCGGTGAAGAATACCCCTCCGTCAATAGTCAATTAGTGAAGGTCTTGGACGAAGTTTTGGTGAAGCTGGAGAAAATGAAGAAGGTTAAATACTGCAAGTGGGTGATGAGGCAGAGGATGAGAGAGAGGGTCGACTATGTGAATGAGCAATCGGATGACCAGTCTGAAGATTCTCCCTTTGTGGATGTGGTATTCCCCAAGAAAGTGGTGGATAGATTCAAGAATTTGGCGAAATTCTGAGTTTGAAGCATAGGGGCAGTTTGTCTCCGGCAGGACATGTCGTTGACTCAGAGGAATAAAATATCTAAGTGGGCGTTGCGTACGGGTTGCGAGATTTTTTAAAAACTGATGATTTAAGCTTGTAGCGAATTCGCTAGTTGAGAGAAATATAATTGCGTTAGCACGAATATCTGACCCCTATGCAGCTAGAATGGGCCCTCGTGATCCCAGTAGTGTAATTTGACGCAATTTCCACCACAGCCTTACCTCGACCTTGCACGCGAGGCTGTACCCAATTTCTCAATGCCATTCGCGACAATACACCCGATTTAATAACGTGTGTCCAAAAAAAACATGCTTCGCGAAATACCTTTAATATGAAAATTTTGATTTCAATTGTATATATCTTGATCAATATAGCTTCAAATTTAATAAACTTTGTATAATATTAATACTTTCATTATTGAAATTATTATATAAAATTATAGATAATTTAAAGCTATATTGATTGAATTGGAGATAAGTAATTAGAATATTCAAAATTTATTAAGTTTTCAAAATTTTCATTTGAACATTTTGGACTTTTTTAATTATTTACTTCTAATTCAATCAATATAACTTCAAATTATTTATAGTTTTATATAATAATTTTAGTAATTAAAAGTATTAATATTATACAAAGTTTATTAAATTTGAAGCTATATTGGTAAAGATATATACAATTGAAATATTTTAATCTTTATATTTAGATGGTTTTTGCGAAGCACTCAAAACTATGTTTTTGGACACACGTTATTAAATCGGGTGTATAGCATTTACCAACAAACCTCCATCAAGAGACAGGGCTTCCCCCGCTGTGACATGACAATAAATCATACGCTCAGCTACAAAGAAATCATCCTATGTATGGCAGACATCCAATCTTGCAATCTATTTTTCACCTCCTTCACGCCGTCATTTGGAAGAACTAGGAAGGAAAATTGGTATTGGTTTTTTCTGTTTGCGATGTGCTCCTTTATCTACGGTCTATGCAAAAAGTCTGAACTCTAAGAACAATTGTGGTTTTGAGTGGGGAGATTGAGGTTCCATCTCACGTCTCTGGTAGCATGCCTCTTGAATCTATACAATGTTACAAATGGTTGGGGTCAACGAGAGCGGCTGGATACTTGTCGAAATAGGGAGATTTCCACAGAAACTATCGACTTCTGCCATTGGTTATGAGCAGTCGTGGGTTGGATAGATCAGATTTGGCCTAGATAATTCCGGCTCACGTTGACGATGACATTCCATCAATTGACGAGGTAGAAAGGGCTACGGGCATATTACTGATCTCGAGCTTACAGTAAGAAACCTTGAGAGGTAGTCATTTCTCACTGTAATACAAATGTCTCGAATCGTCTTACCTTTGCTTTCAGAATCCTCGACTGTTCATTTATTGGATTTGGCCTAGCAATTGTTTCAAAAATGTTATTCACACCTGGTGGGTAAGAATTTGGGGATGCGAATACCAAGTTTAGTCACTTGTGGCGAGAATCCAGTCCGTACCGAAACTGGGTTGGTCTTGAAAGCTGATCATGCCTCGGGCCTTACTTCTACTCTTCTACTAGTATAGAAGTCTAATTAATTCTCTTCCCAATTCATCTAATGCTTCCCATTATTCGTTATACCTCTCTTGATCTTCGAATTTCGGTTAGGTGAATTGACTTCGCGTATGCTTGATTCAATGGTATGTCATTTCCTCGCTTACCACGTGCATGCTACAAACATTGTACTACCTAAGTTGGGGTAGGTAGTATTCGGTCTTCGGTTTGGAGTTCCACTACATTTGGATGCAAGATGGTAGGATCTGTTGCTGCTCATATTGGATATTTCAATAATGCGATTACCTTTTTCTTTCTTATTTTCAACTTGACCGGGAGAATATGTGGGCTATCTAACACGGTCATTTTTCATAAGTCTGATGACAATTAGAGGCCCAAGATCACCATTTACCGGCCCTAGACTGGGACGTCGTATTCAATTAATTACCAAAGATTGAATACAATAAGTGGGAGAGTATCACAATCTGCAACAACTGCCGACGAAAGCTAGATATGATACTACTGTCATAAATGAAGTGGAGGTACCTCGTGACCTTACTACTGCGGATATCTTTCTAGTCTGGTGTAACATATAGTTCGAATGCGGATGGATTCCGATGCAATAGGGGTTATCTCATACATTTGGACTATTTCGAGGATGGAAGGTATGACCACAACTCGGGCCAGAAACCTGGTTCCTCAGTTATATTCCAGGTCGCGAGTGAAAGCAGAGGCTTGCAGGCTTACTTTTTCATGGACAGCCCCTTAGAAATTAAGTTGCAGTGATCATTGCCCATATTAACCTTTGAGGAACGGGTTTAACCGATGGTTGCTGAAACAAAAACAATTTACATGATCGTTCACGAACCACTATTGCGGCCATCAAAATGATTAGCAGTCTTGAATCTCAAGCCCCTCCCCCCCTTCTCCCCCCCCAAACGATCTTTCCATAGTATCAGACTATCAGTAGATCTTACACATACAATCATTTTACTAGCTTATGTTTCCCTACAGGATAATGCACCATCTTCCAATCGGCTAATTGCTAATTTCTTCACCGACTCGTACAACACATCATATGTAGTATGTTTGTATTTCACATGCTCGAAAGTTCTCGAGTACCGAGGAAAGTGCCCTCTTCATATGTAAAATCCAGGAACATAATTATCTGCACCAGTATATTTTAAGGTTTCCCCGCATCCGCGAAAGCTCCTGCATGCGCACGGATTTTTTAATTAAAACACCCTTTTACCGCTAGGTACCCCGCACTATTGTTCATACTTAGAACTTTCATGCATATGATGCCGAAAATTAATAGCTAGGTATAGCCAAAAAGCTTCATTCAGTACTTCATACTCGGGGAAATCAGGCCACAATGAAGTAAAGCAACTATAAAAGAACAAAAATTTCCCATCATGATCATCTGTTATCACGCAATCATCCAGAGAAAATCACAGTCACATATCAAACCTCGCCACAGATATTTTTGTTACAAGAAAGCAATCATGAAGTTCTCATACGTCGCTATCAGTCTCGGAGCGGCCTCCCTTGTATCAGCTCAAGCTGCTTGCACAACAGCTATCGCCGCAGTACCTTCTTGTGGTGTATGCAATCTCTTCTTTTCCCTAAATCTCCCTGATCCAATATCATTGTCTATCTTCTCTGCAACATAACATCTATTACTTCATCCTATATCTATCCCAGCCTCCAATTAATCCACTAACATGTTCTCCATAGGTTTCGTGCATTAACTCAGCAGCATCGAAATATTGCACCGCCGGCGCTAACGACTATGCTTGTGAATGCGCCTCTGGAACTTTCAGCTCCATTGAAAACGACGCTGCAAATTGTGTCATCGGTGCTTGTGGATTGGCTACCGCAGTTCAAGTCTTGAGCTCTGTAGCTGCTGTTTGTACTGCTTGCGCTTGAACTGATACCTCTTGTTTTCGGTGTCAATTGAAGTACTAGGACGAGGTCGAGAGAGCATTGTGGGATTTTTTGGCGGAATCGGGTGATGAATGACCTGGCTGTGGTTTGAATGGGGAGAGGGCTATGAATAAGAGGGAGGCTATGCAATGTCATTTGACAATCAATTATTGCAACGAAATCTTTGGTTCCAGTGCTTCACAATCCATCAAAAACTAAGAGGAAAGGTTCTGTGATTTTGTCTTGTACTTCGAGGCCATCCATCGCTGGATATGTCACAATTGAATGTCGCGCTTCACATGATCATATTTTATGACCTTAAATCAATGCTAGCTTCCCTCATCTGTGGAGAAATGAAGATTAAAACTGAGAAGTTTTTCTCCTCCACAATTTAGTATGATCATTCGAACCCAGGATAAATATTGCCCTAAAGTTCGAACGAACTCATACAATCTCTTTGCCCAACAGCCGACGTGCATGAAACAGTATGTGTGATGTGAATTATGACAAAGTATCCGATCATGAGAAATCCATCCAATTGTAATAAGACTCGGGATACGAAATTACTGGGCCATTGAGCCAACCAAATTCTTACATCCCCGATTCTCGGGCGTGATCCGGTTGGGCAGGACATGGGTGAAGGCAGGAGAGTCTAGAAGCTTAAGTCTGGAAGCTCAGCCAAAAGTGCACTTGCATGTGAAGGGTGTGATATGATTATGGAAAGTTCGGGAACACCATCTTCGTTCCACTGGTTCAAGAGTCTCGCATATTGTATACTGAATGAAGAAAGCTCGTTTTTTCTTTTCATCTCCGTAGTCAAAAGCATATTTGATGATAAGGCTATCAAAAAAGCTCCGCAATCAAAAGAATATACCACTGTACGCTCCTGCAAAAGCTACAGCAACTAACTTCTGAACCGCCTGACCAGGATGAAAATTATTCCACCATAAACAACTCACTCCATTAGTGTTGTAACAAATAGAATTTGGGGCGCCATACGCTGATGGATTATTTATGGCGGTATGGAAAGGAATCTACAAGTTTTCGTAAGTGATGGATGACGAGCTAATTCATAGGATCAACGCACCGAAGTATCGATCACCGTGACAGTGGTTCCGGATCTCTCGGATTGGAATTCAGCGGCCGTATTTTTGATGAGTGTGTTCCAAGCTGCAATGCTTGAGGTGTACATTGCTTGCGCAGTACCGTTCAGAGCTAAAATTTTGGGGCTCTTGTTGGTGGCTAATCCTCATGGTCAATATACTTGAACCAAACTTGCCACATCAGATCCTAGAAAAGACATACGTGGGACTGTCAACAATGCAAAATTTCTTCCTCCATGGTAATACATTATGTCAAGTTGCTTCCAGTAGGTATCAAAGATCTTTGTGAACAATTTACTCTCGTTAGAGTAGGTATAGCTAAGATCGATATCATTGATACCGAACCATATAGCAAAGAGTGTATTCGCTGAAGTCCATGGCGCATATGAAGGTTTTGGGGCAAGATTAGCAGTGAAAATTGCGGTTTGCTCGACCAGTGATTTAGCACCGGATGTAATTGACGGAACGACATTGTTATCCACTGTAGAGCCACCGACAGCAAAGTTATAGGATAGCGTTAAGGACGTGTTGTATGCAGTGACAAGATAATCAATCCAATTGAGTCCAGCATCTGTTGTAGTGCCTGGAAATGGAGGATTTCCAATCGGATTATCCTCAGAAGGTTTTTTTCCAGATATTGAGAAGAGCGTTCGTGTATAAGAGTCACCGCTAGTAAAGTTAAAATCGTTCCCGTAATAGATTTGGAGTTCTCTCACAAGGAAATTAGATATTTGGTTCCAGTTACTTGTCTAGATGGCAGTGAGTTGAGGGAAGGAAGAGCCACGCAACTATTGACCAATAGAGAAATGAGAAAGAAAGATTTAGAAATCATGGCTCAAATTTGGGAGGGGGACAAGAAGGATGATGGATGGAAAATGGGCAAAATCGTATGATAATATACATGAACGAAATTGGGTTTCGCTGGCAAAAATACTTCCCCGCAACAAAACTACACCGAAAGGTGGCTCAATGGGTAAATTCTGATTGGGACGGAAGAAGATCAATGTCCTGATTAATTTGGAACCATCTTCAATGTGCACTGCAACGGAGAAACACGCACGATGATCAATCGGAATGCAATATGGCGATATGAAAATATCTAAAATAAAACAGGTAGAAGATGTAGAGCCAAATGTGCTAGAAGAAGAAGAAGAAGAAGGAAAGACTACATATCAAGCACAAAGGATCAGACACGCACCATAGTAAAGACCAAAAAGCATAATAAAAATTCAAGGCCTACTTCATCACAAATAATTCAGGATGGGCGAGTGTGGTGATGAAGAGGGAAGTTTTGTGACGTTTTAAGGTTACTTTCCCCAATGTTTGAGGCTGTTGTTGGGGATTAGGCTAGCTACTAGTAACCTATTTGTAACCTTAGGCTTGAGACTGTGGGGATTTAGCGCCAACCTACGTTATAAGCTTATCAACTCTAAAAAGACGAGACGTAATCGGGAAATATATTGTTTACCTAGTATATACATTAAATCACCAAACCTTACATACATATCGCATAGTATACCATAGAAATTTGGAAAAGTCTTTCTAATCTGACTCGTGGTACATACTAGGACAGTCGTGATTTTGAGTTGAGTAAAGATTTTTTCAATACTTTCCACCATGTGGTGATTGTTGTACCTCTTACTTCGCAATGCAGATTTCTTTTGGCTTATATGCATTATGTGCGACTTTCATTACTCGTATTCTGCTATGAATAACATTCGGAATGTTGCAAACAGAACGATTCAGGAACGTAGTTCTGAGCCTCTTCAACTAGAAGGTTGCACAAGATCGACCATGTGGAGTTACGACCCTACGTTTGGAGGAGAAAGCTTTCAGAGATCCTAGCTTTCAGAGGTCTTAGCTGACAGACTGCCATAGCACCAGTGTCACATTTTTCTTTCATTCTCAGAGTAACGATCAGCCATTAAATGCAGGTTTAGCAAGGCTAAATTGTGTATGCTATCACGACCTCGCCCAACCGCGCCTCAAGCACAGCTTCATACGAGTGAAGAAAGATTATTTATCTTGGGAAGTCAACAGAGAAACGGCATGCGGTTGGTTGATGTGTACACTTCGGATTCACGAATTCCATAAAATTACCCCATCAATAACCTCCAATACGTAGGGAGTCTCAGAAATGTATCTTGCCAAAGAGGTTTAGCTGATAAGGCATCATGGCACTTAGGTGGGTGGGCAAGTGTCCAGCTTGCGCATATCGGCGACGAGCATTTCATTACTTATGACTGTTCGTTCGTCCTGTATCTAAATTGATAAGTAAATATCATATGTTTGGTTGTGGGTAGAGATGGCAATACAAAGATGTGAATATAAATTCTGGACGTCAAATATACCATAGACGACGATAGATTATTATTGGATTAATTTTGGATTATTCAAGGTGGCTGGGTCATTTCTAGAAAATTGGATTTTGAATATTTCATTGATGTTTTTGCGGATTGGAAGACAAGCTGTAAGACACCGTCACATCATTTGGGGACTCAATGGATCAAAAACTATTCACAATGGAAGCCTTATTCTTTTATCTCAGATTAAGGTTACTGAGACTTGAGACTTCACAAAGGAGTGGTTAAGTTAACCTTAAAGTGCGAAAAGGTCCTTACCGATAACAGTGTCAATCCGATATAACAGCGGTGTGATCCAAATCACCAATCATCAATTATCTTCATCATTATTTTCTATTCTCCTCACTCTAAGACTTACACAAAATGTTCTGGGGATGATTTTCACAATCACAGATGAAATGAAAAGAATGCTGGGTTATGGCTGAGTGCCTGTGAAAGGGGTATGTATATACCATGTTCAGCACCTGCTTGTCTGTTGGCGCTAGGTTATATCTCGCTATACAATAGGGGGCTCCAATAGCTTAATAGGGTTCACACAGGAGCTCCCTCGAAAAGACAACGACCCAATCACAATCCTCTCATTCCTCATACCCTATTCCCTATTCTTTTGCATTACCCAAATTACCTCTGATTGATTCTTGCCCCATTTCCATCCGATATCCTCCACAAACACAACAACTCAGTACTAACCTTTTGCTCTACGCAGCACTCCTTCCCCTCTCCACACATTCTTCCCATTTTCTTACATTTCTTACATAACCGCACATCCTCCAGCACTATCACTCTTTTCTTGCTCCTTCTTCGCCTTCTTCTCTTTCTTGACGCAACTCTTGCAGTTTTCATCTTTATCCTTGCGTTCAGGTACTTCCGTCCTGATCATACCAATCTTTGGATGATCCAAAATTTTGTTATCAACCTTGTATGCCCAGTTCATTGGATTTGGATCTCCTTTTCTTCTAACGAAACCTTTCACGTTTCCCGAGTTGTCAACTCTCCACTTTGCTGGTGACATTCTGATTTATTTCGTATGTTTGGTTGGGTTTGTTTAGGATGGTTTGGTATTATTTGATTAGGTATATTCGGGTTGTTATGGTTCGATATAGTATATTTTGGGGTAGGAGATAGATAGTGTGTACGCGTTTTCTCTTTTCGTTGAAGTTCTGTACTGTGATCTTTGATTCGTGAATTTATACTCTATGTGACATGATTATGATTGTTGACATGATTTTCGGTGTGAATCACTTCATTCGGTCCGCATTCTTGTTCTCTAGTTGAATGTACAGCAAATTTGACTGCAGCATATTGTTTGTAGAGCACGTTGGGGAAGATTGCCGTAACGCGCTTGATTCAAAAGTCCTTCTCACTCGATGATCACGTTTTAAATACACAGTTTCGGTGAAGTTAGCTATTCTTTTTATGAATGAATATTCTCCGAAGATTCGGGAGGACTTCAATCCTTCCTCGATCTTCCTTGTCTTTTTTCCCTCAAACAAAAGCCCTGTTAATCAAAGAAATCTTCCACTTCTCATAAATCAAAATGTGGTCAAGACTGAAGTTATGTAAAATACTTTCTACATTGATTTGTTCGATAGGAAATAGGAGTTCCCAGAGTTTCAGATAATTTTGGGACCTCCAGCATGCAACCATGTCCAAAGACCCGATACTATCCCCTCCCCTCCCCTACCCTACACTTTCCTTCACCCTGGGAGTTCCCGTTCATGATTTACCGTCTTTACACACAGAAAGTATCCTGCCGGTCTTAATAATCTCAGAGCCGAAAAGACAATATGACTCATTAGACATTACGAGTCAATAAGTGTTCTGAGAAGAAGTGACCTATCGAGCGCAACTTTACCTCTTCAAAAACTACAAAATTTACCAGCTACACCTCCACGATACGTTCCAGCGCCATTGATGCATATCTTTCCAGGTTCTTTACCAGGGTGCAAGTCAGATCCTGCCTCAGAATATAGGGGATCTTTCGGACGGCGTCGACATCGTCGAAGTTTCTTCAAATTTTATCAGATCTTCGCGTTAGTTAGCTTCAAGGCAATACTGATCACATTAGGACGATACTAAAACCTCGAGAATACTGGACGAGTCCATTGAATTATCCGATGAAATTATTGCGTTGTTGGGCTTTCGTTCATGGACAAGCTTGAGTAATATAGACCATTGTTTTCCAAGTTAAATGATGTTTCTGAGGGTATAGATCATCAGAGTTTCCAAAGCCTAGCAATTCTCAAGGCATATACTAGATAATGCTAAATATCGTAGCCAAGTAGTGACCATTCACCGATGCAAATGAAGTAGGATGTTTACGCCTTGTTGTTCACATCAGCAGGGAAACGGATCAGACAACCCCGCTGTCCCAAAACAATGAATTATTGGCAAAAAGATTGATGAAGCATGGAACAATATTATTGTATTGCTCTATAGGGTCCTTCATTTCAGTATGCAGAACTGTAACACCAAGTTATAGGAAACAATTGTATTATCTGCCAAGTGGGACTAGGTCAAAAGTAATCGTCATGGAATAGAGGTCTAGATATCCAGGGTATACCGTCATATAAAAACGAGCTGTGAATAAGGTATATCTCGCATTAGCCTTAAAGATCCGGTAGATCCATCGAACATAGATAGGTGAGATACGTTAATATACAAGTAGGATAATGAGTGGGGGGGGGGTTGTCGTTGATTGTTGATAAGTTCAAATCCCCTAAATTATACTCATCAACTTAGGGATCACGGATAAAGACCATTATGAATGGAATGAAATGTTTCTATTAAATTTGGAAGTTCCGAATATCAGCTGGTTTTATCGAGTGTGAATCATGGAAGATATCTCCTTCTATACATTGGACGAATGGTTAAACACGTATCATTTGTAAGTGACAAGTTAAAAACACCAAAGTTCTATAGTAGAAATGAAGTTCTTTACATTCTGGACTGATGAAGATATCTAATTGTACTTGTCAAGTCTGTATGACGAAGAATCTGGTGGAATAGCGATGGGGTGTGAGTACAAGTTCTCCCAGCAAAGCCTGAACATTTGTAATTTCCCTGTGAGCTTTGTACTAGGGCCATGGCATGTTGTCATCGGAAGGTAAAATGCAATGGATATCCTCCAAATGCAAGGAATTTTCCTACTTCAACCTTTTGCATTTACTGGTTATGGACTTCGTTAAACTTTGCCAAAAACGAGTTCTTTATTCAATTAAATACCAACAAATGCTTATAACAGGACCTTCTATCTACTTACACTGACTACCCACATCATTTTTAATATTCCACAGAGAGCCAAATCGATTTTAAAGCTCTATTTACCTCCAGCTCTTTTCCTCTTCCGTAAAAGGGGTGCCTCATCTGAAAATCCCTCGCCTTTCAGATCTGCCTTCGAAGCAGACTCACCTGCTTCTCAATTCTCATCACTGTCCGAATTGCTGGGTGGCTGTTGTGTTGGATTGAGAGATGGGAGTGGGAATACCCATTCATATTTATTCACATGTACGCGGTCATGATGGTTCTTGCACTGTTGTTTCGACATCCATCTAGTATCGCAGCTGGGACATTTATACGGCCTATTGCCATACCTCCGCTTGATCTCTGCTTTGTTGTAAATCTTCTTCGACTTTTTGTTCACCTCTTCGTAACGCTTCACGGTGGTTCGCACAGATAAATCCAAATGGGCAAATGTCGATCCTATCTCTTCAGTTGGTACCCAATGGCTGTTTCCCTTTTTTCTTCCACAGAACCATTCCATTGACAGAGTAGCTTTACATTTAACTGTGTATGCTTTATACCACTCGTCATCTTCCCCATTGCCATCTATAACGGCCTGGATTCGAGAGACTGTTGGAGTCATGATCTGTCCATTCTCTCTCCAGCGCCATTTCTCTGCAAACGATTCGGCTGAGGGGACAATTGATGCTGGATTAATGCGAGCTTGGATGACCATATCGTGGGCTTCCACTCTGGCTAAGGTTTCCATTTGGTGTCTTTGTGTGCCAAAAGCTGCAATTGCTACTGGGTATGCCTCTGGTAGACTGCTACGAAGACCTTCATTCGCATTTTTAAGGATTAGTGGTGTTGAACGACGAATTAAAGTAGGAGATCTGCGCATTATAGCCTCCTTGGGGTAGCAAACAGCTGCTAATCGACTTTGATGGTATAATTCAGGGTCCATGATCTGAACAGTATCCGGTAAGTACCATCTGTATGGTACACGTGTAGAGTCTCCCATTGGGATTGGCCCCAGGCTGATGTGAGGGTGGACCGCCTTAAAAATTAGTGCTGTCATTGGTCCCATTGTGGCGTAAACGCGGAGAGAAGAGATGAAAGTGCGGCCAGGCCAGTAGCCTCTGGGTAGGTTTGACAAAATTAACAATACGGTCCACAGTGCTGGGTCATCATTGCCATCTATATGTAATGCTCCTACGTCTCCGATAGATAACTCCAGAGATTCTATACCTGCACCAGAGTAGTTGTATTGTATTGTTGCTAATAATGATCAACAGTGTACGTAGAAATGGATAGAAAAGGTGTTCTTACAAAAGAATTTATTCTTCTCGTCTCCAAAGGTCAAAGGTACCGCAGACTCCGCATGTTCAATGAGGTGGTCTAAAATTTCCTTCGGTGAACAGCTTTCTAGTAGCTGGACAGCGGCTATGGCGATTAATCTATTGAGTCTTCCAGTAGATTCGGCGTTTTTCATTTCTGACGCGTTTATCTGAGCTGCACAAATTGAATCCTGCTGCAGAGTAATGGTAAATCCTTGAGGATAAGACCTCGTTGCAAGCTTAGCCCTCGGGCCTATCATCCGCTGCTCAAATTCGGAGACGTCATCTCTAGAGTTTAGGCCTGTGCCCTTACGATGTAAAATTTCGCGAGCCTCCTTCATTGCCTCTTATGCCGGTTTGATGGCCTCCACATCCTTTTGGCCAAAATATTGTACTGTATGCACCGGATTATCGTCTTCGGGCCCCGACGCAACGTAATATGGCTGACCACTTTGAAGTTCATGGCACCAGATAGAGTCATCTTCTTCTTTTGTCAAATGATCAGCTAAGTTGAGTAAATTCGGACATTTCGAGTTTCTCATGATAGCTAGCCTTTCATTAATGGGTCCTGCCTTTGTATCAAAGTTTTGCATGATAATACATCCCTTGTATATATCCGATTCAATGCGTAGCGGTGATTGATAATTGAACTGGGGGCTTGCCCTGGGATTCGCAGCTTTCGAGGGTTTTGATGAAGACATCTTTGAGTTTATGCTTCTGTAGATGTATTGGCTGTAGAAGGAGTTCTGAGTTGACAGGACAGTCGTATCAAATATAGTTTAAGAGAGATCGGATTCGTAGGTGGGGAGTTCTGAGAGGAGAAGTTCAAGGAGGCTGTAGAAGCGGCTTGGTTTATGAGTCTAATAGATTCTCCTATTGAGGATGGGTAGATGGGAGACGGGTTCGTAAGAAGGCTAATCGTGATAGGTGATCCAAAGTAGCCGTAGAAGCTGAAGGTTGAACAGACTTTTGAAAAGAGCAGAAGAGCGGTATTTGATAAGGAAGTAATTCGTAAAGAGGAAGTTCGTAGGTGAGGAATTTGTGAGGTGAGAATCCAAACAGGCTGCGGAGAGTATCATTAAATTCTCCCTAGCTTCAATCTTGCTCTAATCTCGGGCCACTTTCCAACTACCTGACATTTTCGGATGGGGGTTACTATACGACATATTGTTTTCCCTTGTGAATTTTCTCTATCCGGAGCTGTCCCTATATTGGCATCTATTCACCCATATGTATTAACTAAACATATGTTATGACTGTGATTGAACTATGAGTGCTATTTTTACTTTTGAATTGATTAGATGAGCATCATAACTTTGACAGAGACTTCTATATATCATTGTAGTCATAGGAGGCCTGGTAGGTAATGCATGAATCCCAGTGGACTTGATAGGACTTGATAGGACTTGATAGGACTCAGAAATGACGAACTTTAACATTATCTTGTCAGGCTTAGCCAAACCATCAAAAGTGCACAGTATATAAAAGGGGCATCGGGTAGTATATAACTTCAAGTCGAACAGGTCATAGAAGATCTTTTACCGTGATTTTCCTATATCTAGATGCTAAGACTGGCTACAATAAGATAACAAGGTAACTTAGCAGAGATCATGTACAGGATCAAATAATAAAATCGCCCCTGGAAAACTTATGGATTGTCTGCCTTGGTTATTTGCTAAAATTTATTTTGACACAAGAAGATCTCCCATCAATAGCACCAACTGTGTCAACTGTGCCAAATACAGTTTTCAAAAGATGAAATGACACCATAGCATAGTTTGGCTTGGTTTAAAAGGAATCTGAAATCTCCAACAAAAAGATATAGATGCTTTCAGAAGGATCAAGCAAGAGCACAGGCAAACTAAACTCAATATTAAATAGATAGACTTGAGTAGGTAACACTGTGAATCTATTGCTCCCTCTGTTATTGCCTTTGGGAATTTTATTCATCTCAGTCATGACATCCACAAGTTCCAGATGATGGCCTGTAGGTATCAGGAGATAATTCTAATGACTGACTTGATAGCCAGTTAAACAAATGAATGTAACCAGAAGGAAATTCTGGATTAGAGCATCTACTAATTTAGATAGGTTACATTGCAAATGTTCCCTGATAGATTTTTGATTTATGATTAAGAACAGTGTTTGCGTTAGTATTTCCCGTATTCCGTATACGGACCCGTATAGTGGTACGTATCTATCTTTTATAAAATACGTGCGTACGTAGTATTAAATCTTATACTAATGAAAGTATTGGATATTGATATAATACTAAATACTACTGAAATATACGGGAAATACGGAATAAGCATTCCAATTGGCCCAATTAGGTTTAACGCATTCCAATTAGGGGTTTAAAGCTCTCCAGTTAAGGGGGTTGAAGCATTCCAATTAGGGTTTCGAAGCATT
>NGKG01000035.1:200972-247319 GCA_002162505.1 Myriosclerotinia scirpicola | reverse complement strand
CAATTAGGGTTTAGAAGCATTCCAGTTGAGATTCCAGTATTCCCCGTATATCCCTATAAATATGATATTGAACAATATGTACAAGAGTGGTATAGTATTCCTTTGATACGTACGAACTACCGTACTAAGCCCTCAATACGCGCCACCGTTTTACTACCGTATACTAACGCAAACACTGATTAAGAAAGAGAACCCAAAAGGGTACTTGTCAGCTGTTTAATTCATGGCCAACTATCTGTAGAATCCCGACAATTTGCAGCCCACCTTAACCCCGTGGAAGTGAAGCAAATTCCCCTATATAGCAATTAAAATATGTTCGCTCTGGATATTGGGTGGCCCTCATTGAGTAGAAAAGCCTATGGCATAAAAAGATAGGATGAGTGGTGGCCAAAAACCTATTGGTTTGATGGTAGTGAATACATCAAGCTATCCATAGTCCTTAGCCAGCAAGGTAATTCAATGCTTGGCCAGAACAAAGTGCCAGTGAATCACACTCTCATCTGATAATACAACAAAAGAGAACAAGTATGTTATTCCTTGCTGCATCCCACAAAAATGCTAATGAGAAATGACCTCCATCAATAACTTTGGAAAACAAGCATGATACATGCAGCTGAAACCTCACTACAACTATGTAGGAGCTACCTAGGTACAATGCACATGAAAGAATGAAATCTGAACCCTTCTCAAATAACATAGTCTCTTTAAGTATATTATCTATATGCCACTACAATGGTTCATGTCATCTAAAAACCATTATTCGTAAATCCATTCCCCAAACCATAGCAAAGCAAAATCACTCCACACATCTAAATTGGAGCCACCTTCCCAGCCTCAACATCACTATTACTAGCACTTATCCCTTCATTGGGCTTCTCTCTCGACTGCTCTTGTTGCTTCATCTTCTTCTTCGTACCCAAACCACCCAATCCAGTCATCGCCTCCTTAAACGTAATCGCAGGGTTAAATATGTTTAGCGCAAAACAAGCTACAATAACCATAACACCTTCAAATCCAATAAACAGGTTCTGCTTTCTAATAAGATTTCCTGTCCATCCTTCTCCTAATTCTGCGACTCTATATACAGAGCGCCAAAAGATACAGATAGTGGCGAGAGTAAGAGCGACCAGAAATCCCTTGAAAGCTTTGGAAGAGCGAAGAGTTATAAAAGCAGGATTTTGGTCGAATGCGGCGGAACCGAGGGATCTGTATCGGGAGCGTGTGCGAATTGCGAAATCGACGCAGAGGATCATGAAGATGAATAGGGTAAAGACTTGAAATGCGAGACCGGCTACCATGATATTGTCGCCCGTTTCAGGGGATTTGTTCGAATGCGAGGCTGCGGATGCTAATCCACCCCCAGCGGCTTGTAGGAGAAGTGACATTAGATCACAAGGGATGAACTATAAAATGGTTAATTTTGTTTACATATGGAGGGGACTAATAGAAGTTATGAGGACATACAATTCTGGTATAAGCTTCAGGACTAATCCTTGAATTTTCCGGTCCAAACGCATACACAATTCTTCTCAAACACAAATAGATCCCTCCGGCCATAAAAGCTGGAGCGATTGTCAAGCAAACAATCTGCATAAGAAATCCATCTTGCTTCCATTGATTCTCCCAACTCATTATTCTCCCAACATACCCGATAATTTCGAGTATAACACCGGCGCACATGGCGAATGTGAACGCTGTTGCGCGACGAGTGAATGCATATGTCAAGACGAACCCGAGGAACGAGATGATAAAAAGGGCAAGAAAGGCAGCATTTGCTCCGATTGATACACGATAAAAGTAATATGACGTAGATATGGGACAGGTATCAACTGTGCAATCCGCATATCTATCTATTTGGTTTCGAGGGAGAAGCGTGAGTAGAGAATTCATGGTGGCGAGATTTCGAGGATAAAGATATCAATGAGTTCGTTCCCCAGTCAATAAAATGATGAAAATTCAGATAATAGAAAGTCTATCCTGAAGCTGGCGGCAATGACTCAACAAGCAAAAGGCTGAAAACTCAATATAAGAAGTGAAAAGTAAGATGTAAGAGCGCGGCGTAAGAAGCAAAATTGATATAGTAAGAAAATCCTACCGGTGTGAAGAAGACTTTGAGTGCCCGTTTGAAGACGTCAAGGAGATTAATCTACCTTGGAAGTCCAAATGTCAGAAAGACGATAAAGAGGAAAAACACTTACGTGATGGGTTGTCATCATTTCTATATATTAATTTGATTATAATCGCTTTGTTAAGGGAACCAACCTTACGAGCTGACGTTCATGAGTGGAGGAATGAAGTTGGAGTTTTCGGAGCAACCATAGCCTAGTGTCTACTAGCGTGCATCATGGCAATAGCGGCATCGTTTTCAATCCAATCCAATCCCATATTTATATTTATATTTATATTCTGGTTGTTAGATTTTCTCGAATTCGTGAAAGATATTAACGAAAATCATGGTTATATATTTCTAAAGCATCTTTAGTTTTATATGTCTATAACTGATACCTTTGAATATCAATCGTCTTACAATGCTACAAACAAAGAAAGGAAGACTCCCTTTTTGGTATCTTAGCGAGCTTTGCCATCAATAATTCATTCATTTCTCACTTCAAGTATCCGCTCTTTCTCTTATATAAGCCTATCAATAAGCTTTCTAACCGAATCCGAGCCGTGTCAACGCGAGCGGTATGCCCGTTTCCGCTTCAATTTGGTCGAAGCTTCCCGAGGTCGTATTCGTTTCCTTTTGTAGCATAATCTCCGAACCAATCGGATTTCACAGTATCCGAGTTCTGACTTGATTTCCATTCGTCCTGTGGGTTGATCTTACGAGCAATTGTTTGGTAATGAGGTAGTCTCGAGGTAGTCAAAAGCTAGCTAGCTATGCGTTGTGTTAGATATTGTACTGCACGCGATATATATTGTACTACACGCGATATATGAGTTATTAAAACACTCAAATTATTGTCTAGATATCTGCGTAACCGTCATAATAATCTGGATGAAGAGAACAGCAAATATACTGTCTCATCAACCCTAATTGTAATTCAGTCTTTATACTGGATTGAGAGATTTGAGAATACAAAAGCAATCATGGAAATTACACACAAGTCCTTCTACTCCTATATTATTGCATGACCGCAAGTTGAAGCTAAGATTGGTCTAGGTGGTGACTTTCCGAGAAAGTGTTGGAGACTGAGACGACCGGAGAGACAACATGTCAACAATTTCACGAAATAAGAAATTGGTATTTCAAGACAGTACATAGATATCATCCCGCCGACCATAACTCACAAGAGTCTCAACGGTATTCTCATTGTATACGAGGTACTTTCTCGTGATTCCTATTAAACCTAGATTTATAAATGTCATGCTTATGTAATGAGCAGCAATTGCTGATATTATTAATTGATTATCTCATGGAGTCAAATTGGACATTCAAAGTACACAAATTTCATTAGTCAAGTATTGGATTTAAAAAGCCTATCTTGCCAGGGAAAAGAAACGTCGATACTGATATTCTATCATCCTGAATCGAAATGAGCACTAAACTGAGGTACGTATTTTCCCACTGAAATGAGAGGGAATGATACGATCGTTAAAAAGCTGGGAGCATGCTCAGAGCTTCATTGATGGCTTTGATGTCTCTGATATCGGAGATATCTGGTACCTCGTGCAAAGATATTAACTCTTTTTGTTCTTTCGTGGGTTCCGAAGCTTCGTATGCAAGCTTCAAGGCCTCCCAACCGTAATCTGGACATCGAGAAGCACCACTCCACAAAGCCACAAATTGGGAAGTTGGAGCCTCCCTTTCCAATAACAAAATTACATAACTGTTCTGTTGATTAATACCGTTTTCGTAATGAATAACCTTTTTACCCAGACCAGTTGGATGTCTACCCAAAACTTCAGAAAGCGTCGTCTGTCGGCTATTTTTGCCATAAAGTTGGGGAATAGCAGTATAAAATGAACGATAGTAGTGGCCGAACGCTGTGATAAACGTCCCCAAACATACAAGTGGAAGATTTGTCTGTGGCCACTTGTAAATCGAGAATGAGTACGACGTGGGGTTGGCATGTAAAGAGAAGGCACTACTGAGGGCAAGATGAAAGACTTCGAGAGTTGCGTTCGCGGGGCAAGACATAATGCGACAAGGCCGATGAGCTTGGGTGCCTGCGGGATATAGATCGATGCCCAGAACGTAATTAAGACGCTTGCATATCAGTTTGTGCTCTGGCCAATGATTTTCTGCGCATTTGGTAGCTAAAGAGATTAAGTTGAAGTTATTAATTACTTGTGATGAGAGAAATACCGCAATACATCTGCGACTCGCATTCCTCACAACAGACACCACCATCTTGTTCCAAAATTCGTCGTGAGCAGCCAGAAAGGCTACATTTCTTTGCTACCCAAGGCAATTCCACTGCTAGGAGCCCTGCCCCTAAAGAATCTAACTCAAAGAGCTGATCGACAATGCTGCCCCGGATTAGACGAGGTACGTTGAGTGCCATGCTATTGTATTGGTATTTTAATTATAAGGAGAATATATCTTTCTTATTCAGGTTCTGATGATAGAAACCCGCAACGTCGAGCTCTGAACTTTGAAGTAACATAAATGAAGCAATATTCGTGTGTATAACTTCAAGTCATCGTAAGAATGAAGAAACTAGACGTGGATAACCGGTTAAGCTAAGAGGTTACAGCTCTGTAAGGGAAGAACCAATGTCCAAAGATGCCTTTCTCATTTTAGCATACCGGTAACAATATTCCTTCCCAAATAGCGACACAGTTGGTCAATTTTCAACGACTGAGGAAGCTAATCCCAAGCTTTAATCCAGCAAAGGTGGGTAGGATGAAGTCTCGTGCCTTCTGTTGCCGCGGCGAGAGATAAGGAGGTTCTAAAAGGGCTCTCGAGGAATGAGCAAACTAATGAACCGCTGAATGTACGTTCTCATGATTTTATTCGGAATTACCTGGAACCAAAAATTCCATAGTTGTTCAATTCAGCCAATTCCCTCCTTCCCTTTCCACTACCCCATACTCAAGCAATTCCTCCTCTCAACCCTCCTCTTCCAATGAGCATGATTAAAATGTACTGCCAAATCCTCCACTCCGTACTCTCCTATAAATTCCATATCACACTCAGGGCACTCCAGTTCCTCCGTTTCCAAAATCTTTCCCATCTGCACTGACGTATGAAGATTATGCATTCGCAATGGTACTTCAACCGTAATCACAAATTTCGACGTGTCAATCTTCACCTCAACCATCGACCCTTCATGGCTGGAAACCGAAATTGCGAAAACAAGAGCGAAGTCTTTTGGAGGGATGTAGAAACTCTTAACACGGCGTAAAGTTGGTGCATATTTATCCCCGAAGTTACCGCGCTGAGATTTGATGTACAATTGGTGTAGTGAAGAACATGGAGGAGCTCTCCGGAGCTCCCGAAAACCCATGTTTGTGTCATAATTTTGGTATATCGTCGTCGTAGTCGCAAAATTATTGACTCTCGAAATCATACCCGTAGGATGAATGGGTTTTCAAGAGAACAGTAAATCATGTGCGGGGAAAATGTGTGAATAAGTCCCGTGCATTCCTTGTCCGTCAGATGTTCTTTCCCTGCACTTCTATATCTCAGGGCGAACATCATGGAATTAGTAGTCGTATTCTTCATAGTCCTACACATGAGAGATGCATCTTTGTGAGATGAAAAGAACCATTGTTTTGCAGTTTCAGTTTTCCAAAGGGTTTTCTTACAAGGAAATGCTGTTTATATACCTACGTGGTCCACTCGCTAAAGAAGGGGGTCCCAGTGGGTAAACGGTAATTGGGCCAACGTGTTGAAGTATGCTTGGGGACCTAGTCGTTAATTGGGTCGCATTACTTCGTAAAGATGAATTATTTACGTGCTGTACAAACAACAACACACAAGTCCATGTTTCAGGGTGTTGACGTTGACTTTGGTCGCCTCACGAATGTTCTCCATTTCGCATACTTGATGGTTGTCGATAGTTAGTCAAATATTTATCACATGCAGAGAGAGACCTTGAATTTGGAAAGAAATTATATTCATGTTAGGTATGTACGAGTATTACCTAGGTTGATCAAACCATCTAAACTTCTCCTAATCTACCAAGCTCAAGCTCAAGCTCAAGCTCAAGTAAATGCTCGATAATTTATTGCGCTATTGATGGTGGTATAGATCCCGTGCACATACGATATTCTCAATTACCTCCCCATCCCGGCCACCATCTCCATGCCCCAGGACAATTGCAAAAATTATTACAATCACATCCTCTTCTTCCACGACCAGACGATTCATCGAGTTCTTCTCTTGGGTTATGGTAGATATCGTACGCAAATTGATCACCAGCCAGCGTGCGTTCCTTTTTTCTGATATGATATTTAGCAAATAAACGAAACAAGAAATTCAATATAAATACTTTGACCAATGGAAATGCGGAAGATGTGCGAAAATAGGACATAAGCATCCAGCCGTATCTTCCTCGTGAGCTTGCTCGGCTGTTTGTTCCCTTAAGAGAGGTTGTTTGCTTGAGGGTAAGCTTGAGGACGATCCTTGGTTATGATCATTCTCTATCGGTGCTTTTGAAGTTTTCGGGTTTGCACCTTGTTTAGGTTGCTCTGAATGTTGTTGTTGCTTGTACATTCGGGCGTTGACTTCAGACATCTTTGTGGTGGGAAAAGGGAGTATTTTAATCCCATAAAGGTTTGTCAATGATTGTATGTAGAGTATCATGAGATTCGGGAAGCTATTTATGTAACTTGAGGATGTAGTGACCGTACTGTAGGTAACAGGCAATGGTGCTGTACTGTAACGGATTCAGGCAAGACCATAGTCAAGCTTGACCTGTGAATAGTTCATCGCAGTCCATATGTTCGCGTGTTCATGATATCAGACGGAGACGAGAGTATAAAGAGTGATTCGATTTTTCGAACCCCAAGTCTCACACAACCATAACATAAATGCTAAGTTGCATCTCCCGGTTCCGAACTTAATGACTTGGAATAAACTCTGTCCCTCCGTCCAATTCTATCGTCGAACATTCTCCTTGTCTTTGCCTCCGGCGCGTCTCGCTTTTCATCTCTCTTCCGTCTCATGTATGCGATCGGGGTCTATTCACAGAGTTGGTTGGAGCTTCGCGATAGTTCGAGGATCCAAGATATGGCATACGGTTACGGGCCATCAAAAATTCGCGAGAATCAGCTAGAAGTGATTAGAGAGTTTTGGGTCAACTGAAGACTTCTGAGCGGAAGTTTGTTTGGAGTCAAACGGGAGATCATTTTGTTGATCGCCGTTTTCATCCCACCAACCTTCTCTATTGAGTCAGAATTGGCGAGATAGAAACAACCTCTTCATTGCCATGAACTTCTACTGGCAGAGCCCAAAAAGCTCATCGGCATTGGTATCGTTGGTCGCAGATAGGAGTGTCATCTTTCTGGTGTCGAGGGCTCGAACAATGCTCCCGGCCGTGCTTATTCGCATGGCTTGAGCTTGGTTCCATCGTCAAGAAGTTGAATACGCGCGAATCAACGTATAGCATAGATTCCAGTGTTGACCATCTAGAAACATTGGAGAGAGCCCTATGGGTAGGTACCTAGCCTTGGCTTCGAGTATTGACCGAGTTAGGTTTGAGGAGGATGCCCCTATGCACAGACCACTAATCTAACTACCAATGACGTAGCTCAGATAATTTATTTGTATAACAAAAGGTTTCCATCTCCTTTGAAACTCAATTACACAAAACACTCTCATAACCACAAAATGTCGCCTTCAAGAGGTACTGTAGTTGAAGAATCTGCACCTCCATCTTCTTCCTCTTCTAAATCACAATCCCTCACTGCGACAGAACGCACCGCTCAAATCCGCAGCTCCAGCGCTCTTACCTCCCTCACTCAAAACATCCACTACCTCCTCTCCCCTAGTTCTCCCACCTCTCCCAAACCCGTTAAATTTCGCACTCGCGCCCTCCTCCGCGCCCTTCACTCCATAACAATCTTTATATTCTGGAGGGTAATCCGGTATGCGAAATACGCGGCTGTGGGTTCTATTGTCGCAGCTTTGTCTGCTACCACTATTGGAAGTTTTGCGACGGGGATAGGATGGGTTGTCGCGCCTACGGGGGTGATGGGAGTTTTGGGAATGAGTACATTGTGGTGGGTGGGGAAGTGGGGGTTTAGTAAGACGAGGATGGGAAAGAGATGGGAGAGGAAAGCGGAGGAGGAGGCGGACAGGCTTGAGAGGGAAGATAGGGAGGTGAGGAAGGAACAGGTGAAAATGGATGGGCAGTGGAGGGATGTTACGGGACCGAAGGCTATGCCGTGGTAGGAGGATTTGTATACGAGCGGGCTTCATACGATGCAATTCGAGTCAAAAGGATCATTAAAACGAGAACAAAACTGGCCACGAAGACGTGAGCAAGCCCAAAACACGCAACAAGGAACATCTACTAATGTATATTGCGAAATTATTTCTCATTCATATATATGCTGTATATACATCCTTGTTATCTATTCTATTGCAAAGTCGGAACGGGTTTGAAGCCGAAATTCAACTACCAACATGTTCACAAGTGATATAGTTCCTGCCCAAGATATTCTAGACACAATCCGATTTTCCCATGCAAATTTTCCAGGCAAATGCTATTTTTGGCGCCGAAACTCCACCCAAGGTATCAAAGCCAGAATAACGGACTGACGACCTACCAGTCCTCAAACAATTGTCGAAATTACTGCTCATCAAAATCCCTAGGCTTCCACTCATCATCCATCGTCACCCCGCTCTTTATCAATTTACACTCCAACGTTCCCCACTTCTCGAGGTAAACCTCTCTTCCTAATGTAATAGTCATTTTGATAGCCTTATCAAATCCATCCGGATTGCGGTAATAAGGTTCGCCTTGACCACCAGATTGCTGATGTTGCCATGTATTTCGGCCATCGCCTCCCAGCGAGTACTTGGCTGCTACCATATTACCGGCGACTTGCAGAAGTTGGAAATAAGCCGGGGAGCCCGGTTCATCAGATGTCCATTTTGAGTCTGAGTCTGAATCTGAGTTTGCGGGTGTAGATGAGGATGAAGATGAGGTGTTCGATCTTTTTGGGAGTGGTTTAGAGGCAGTGTCGTGATGAAGATCACCAAGAGATTTGGACTGGGGATCTGTTGAGGAATTCAATTCTCTCTTTTTATATTCGCGGGCCTTGGGCGACGTGATTGAAGAACCCTGTTGGTAAGAATCTTTTGCGACCATAGGAGTCGATTCCTCTTCCTCCCTGTCCTTTGCTTGCCGCAATTTTTGCTGTTTTTCCGAAGATTTCTCGATTTCAGAATCGTTACTGCCATATCCTTTGCTAGAATTGACATTACTCTTTAAATGGTCTATAACATGTCCCTCGTTCTGCGCATTTTGTACTTCCTGCTTCTTTATCTCTTCTGCCTTATTATCGAGTGTAGCTTTCTCCTTCATCGTCTGAGCTCTCACTTGTTCTTGCATTGTCTTGGCATGCGCTTGCGCATTATCGTCTTCAGTCGCGGCCTGTTCCTGAGTCTCCTGAGTCTTTTGTTGAGCTTCCTCCTCCTCCAAATCTTGCTTCTCTAACGCGAGCTGTTCTTCAAGTTGTTTGCGTGCTGCTTCAATATCCTCCGGTCTAGTCTGATCCGTAAAACTGGCTTTTACAGTATTCTTCTTTCGGTATAGAACAATCAGATCGTCAAGACTGTTCGCCACATCATATATGAATCCACTTCCAGCTTTATCTAGTCCGCGAAAATCATTCCCCACTGTCGTCATTAGATGCCGTGGCTCGTTCATCTCATATCCAGCCATAATTAATCGATCATACATATCACAATCCGTGTGATAGAAAGGAATCGTAGTATCAAATCCACCAATCGATTCAAAAGCCGCTCGATTGACCAAGGTCAAGTAGTCGAAAGCAAAGAACCGCATCGCCCATGGTTTACTTCGGTCTGAAGAATTTGGATCCGGACCAAGTGATTGTGCTGATCGGAGAACTTCTACAGCATGTTGATAGATGGTTTTATGCCCGGCGTAATGATTAGACGAATGTGTACCTTCTTCAAACGTAATAGGGATGATATCCATGTGGCTCCAGAAATAAGTCTCGAGATCCTTTTCGATAGCAGTCCAGAGGAAAAAGTTCTGCAATTGTGCAAAGGTATAAAGGGTAGGTGTAACGATGATATTTACACCTAACATGTGCAGTCGAGTATGATTTAGGAAAAATGGGTTTTGGAGAGAAAGGCGGCCAAGTTCATTAGATTTCATGGTGCCGGTGTTTTCAATAACATAAATATCCTCTGCTGGCCAACCGGAAGTTATCCAAGAGACGACTGTTTGTTGGAGTAATGGCCAATTCCTGGTGAAGGCGATGAAAAGGGGTGTCTTTTCTTTCACGTGAGGGCTTGGAGGCTTATTCCATGGTGGAATAGGAGGTAAGTCGGCTGCTGAGCGAGCATTCATCGCTAGTGGGAAGTTGTCTTTGATCATTGGATTGAAATTTTGCTGTTGCGAAACTTCCTGGGACGGAGTATTCTGATGCCCGTTATTCTCTTCTTCCGGATTTTGCGTGTGCTCCGAGGGGTAATGTGGTCTTAATTGAGAAACCCCATTTTGAGCCGCCTGGGATTTAGATGGCTCAGTTGCTACACGTGGCGTGTCTGTTAATGTTGGTGAAGGCGCCAATTCCTTCATTGAACTCGTAGGCACCAAAGATTCGGCTGTTATAGACGTCTCCGCTTTCTCCACCGTACTTGTCATCGAACTCGTCGTCGAACTCGTCGTCGTCATCTTTTCCTTTTCCATCTCAACGCCATGCAGATTCTCATTATTCTTTTTAGCCTGATCCCAAACATCCTGCGGTATCTTCATCCCATCCCCAATTACCATATTGTTATAATTCCTCGGCAGAAGGAGCTTCCAAGTATAACAAAGCACCAAAATAAGCCCAAACAGTACTAAAGACCTCGAGCGTACCATTTTCAAAGTTCTTCCCAAAAATCCTCAAACAAAAATACCGCAAAAGAAACAAGAGAAAAGAGTTGTAATGTCACGCAATGTAATATAAAACTGAGAACATCAAAATTGAGACTGGAAAGCCATCGCTCTATATTCTTCGGATGTTGCCTATTCTTTTAATACACAACATAAGGAAGGCTTCCTTAGGAAGCTAACCCCAATCATTTTGCTTATGGCAACGTGCCAGACCCACTATGCAAAAGACTGGAGAGTGTTCTTTCGGGTGTACCTTTGACTTTTGGTCCCGTACAAGTTGCACCGTATGCAATTCATTTGGCGATTCTCGATTTTTACTATAAAAGTTGCATATCGCAAGCCCTTTTAACTTTCAGGAGCATAAAACAGCCGCAAATATGTGGATACAGTACCAACAAAAGCCTGTAGTACAAGCTTCTTACAGGCCTAAGATGAACTTGGCACACTATATGTGAGAAACAATTTACACTTATTCGTACCAGGCATTGTGAGAAGTTAAACATGTCCACCTCTAGAAGGGTCTGAGACTTTGACTCAGAGTCTCTGAGTCTGAAGTCAAAAGTTAGAATGTTTCGATATGCGACACGTGCCATTGTGCGATCGGCGACGAAGTGCGACAATTATCATTGTGTGATCGGCGAGTGTTTGATGAGAATGCAATGATCTCAAGCTGGCATGAAACATGATAAAGTTTGTATTTGCGACGGGTGGATAGATGTTGGATAGGGAACAAATGCACTGATGACGACTTAGGTAGGTCTGTATCTTCTTTACTGTGTTTTTTATTTGCCTAGGATAGCCAGCGTTTCCCGATAGTCCGGATTGCTTTTCAAACATTAAGAATTGTTCAGACATTAAAAGCCGTTTGACATTGAAAGCTTTTCTATCTAGTCTTCTAGTATGGGATGAGCTGAAATGATAATATGGGATTATAAACTTTTCGGCTGATTTAATTTCGAAGGGATTTTATTCTAAATTATGATTAATGAAAGCGATTATTTATATTTAATTAATCTATCCGTTTTTGAACTTTCTTTTGCATCTATATATTAAGGGGTAATAATTAATATGGTTAATAGTCTAACAAAATAAAGATCTGACGTTATTAGCATAACCAGTCCAAAGATTCATTCAGATCAAACTGGCACCGCCGAAAGATTAGACTAATTGGACTGACTATTGGGCACACTACCAAATGGTATACAGCCAACAATTAATCGCTCACAAACTCGATTGATATCAACACCCCCTTTAAAATAATCATCCCCCTTCCATCAACATCTAAAAATTACTGACTATCCTTCCACCTTCGATAAGTCTCGTCCTCACCCGCCTTCCTCGGCTTCATCTTCCTCAACCTAACACCCCATCTCTTCTTCCACTTATGCCCCGCTCTCTTGATCCTCTTCCTTGGATAATTAACCGGACTCTCACCACCCGCAAAGATCGCCGCATCATACAAGAAAGCTCCGAAAATAGCTCCCAGAATTGGCGCGCACCAATTTCCCCATATCCAATATACATCTGTGAAGAGATCTGTTCCATAGCCCAGCGCTAAAAGCGCAAGACGAGGACCGAGGTCTCGAGAGGGGTTTAACGCTGCGCCGGTATTATAGCCAAATGCCATGCTTAGAACGACAATCACAAGTCCCATCACGAAGGCTGACATGCCGGCTCCAGGTGGTGCATTCATATCGTCTCCTAGGGCTAGGACTGCGACTGCCAGAATTGAAGTTCCAACAAATTCGGTGAAGAACGAAGTGCTTTCATTAATCCAAGCATATCTGGGGTATGTAATAAAAGCTCCCATGGTATCCCCATTTTTCAAATCAGCTCCTCCATATTCGACGATGTTGGTTTGGTAGAGACCGAATGCAATCAAAGCTGCTATAAATGCTCCAAGTATTTGGGCGAGCATATACATTGGCACCTTTCTGAGAGGAAAACCTCGATATATCCAGAGCATTATTGAAATGGCTGGATTGAGATGAGCTCCAGAAATACCACCAGCAATATAGATGCCAAGCATTGATGCTAAACCCCATGCCCAATCCGTAGTTACTTCGTTTCCTGCTGGAGATTTGTTGTTACTTGATGTTGTCACAACTAGATCCGCGCAAAATCCAAGTGTAAGTTGGCAGGTGACCTATAAAATCTGTCAGTACAGTATGAATATTCATCTCGACACTTAAAAGAAAGACTCACGGCCAATAATTCCGCAAGTGGTTCTCGGAATCGTAATCGTATAACGGACCAATGTGTATGAAGATTGTGGATTTCATCGTCATAATTTGGATCATATGCAATCAAAGGTATTTCGTGACTAATCCAATCCCCATCAAGATCACCCTCACCTGCAACTTCCGTGGCCACAGAAGCTTCATCATCATGATCTGATAAATTGGGAAAAGGATCGATTTGTGATTGTTGTGAGGTCTGTGAGGGTCGACCATCGAAAGAGAGAGGTGGGCGTGTTTGAAGGCGTTCAGGAGATTGTGTATCCGCGTTTGTGTGCTTATTCGCCGGGTCCTCCTCTTCGATGACCTGTGATGGGGAAGTCAATGGCTCCTGCCTCGATGTCGTACTTTGTAAATTTGTCGACGAAACCAACCCATGTGCTTCCATGAGATTGGTTTCCCGTTGTTGTCTAGCATTTTGGAGAGCGGTTGAGATTCTGGACAATTTCAGGGTTGGTTCGATCCTACCTTGTTCCAAATCTACATCCGCTTGACTTTGTGGCTGTTGTGGTTGCTGTTGCTGCTCCTGCTGCTGTTGTTTTTGGGCTATGTTGATTTCCGTACGCGTCGGTATCATACCAGGACGAACGACACGAGGTAGAGGCTTCGCTAAACCCCATACTGGCCTCACATTATCGGGCTGTACATAAGCAGGGTTCAGATGCGCATAACCTGGATCAACGTAAGGCTGATTTTGTACCAAGGTCTCTGCCGGTCCAGCTAACGTAAAGTTATCTCCACCACCAACATCGGCTCCCGATGTTACGGCTTCTAGCGCAACGGTTGGTCGTCTTCGGATTGAGGCTCCTCGTTGACGATTTATCGTGCTCATGCGTGGGCGAAGACCTGAACCTTGAGTGCGGTCAGAAACCCCACTAGGACGAGGATCTCTCTCTGTAGTAGGAACAGCTCCTCGCTCAGGAATAGACCTCATTCTTTGTCCGCCTTCACCCGGCAAGTTTGATGTCCCTCTCCTGACAATTTGTGTTCTTGGGGATGAGTCATTGTTTTGAGGCGCCTGGCCAGTAATTGTTCTTCCTCTTCTG
This sequence comes from Myriosclerotinia scirpicola, assembly GCA_002162505.1. Lineage (NCBI taxonomy): Eukaryota > Fungi > Ascomycota > Leotiomycetes > Helotiales > Sclerotiniaceae > Myriosclerotinia > Myriosclerotinia scirpicola. Next base: position 233,006 of record NGKG01000035.1, on the reverse strand, counting down.
CGCGTATCAGGTGAAGGTTGATTTCGCCGCGTGGGTAGTGTATCGAATCTTTTCAGGGGTTTTACACCGGTATCCTCTACTGATTGTGCTCGGTTTGTCCGGGAAGGACCAGCAACTGGACTTAACTCACGTGCGGTTTCTTCTGTCGTACTAGGTAGATTTGGTAGACTTGTCATTCCAGTCTCATGTTCATTATCTCTTCCCCCACCAGCTTCTATACTGCTCATAGGCTTGATTTCTTCGTCGGCCATGGTTTATGATCAATCAAGCCCACTGCCAATGAAACTCTCAGCGTAAAGAGTGGTTGTGCTATGACACCCAAAAAATCACGAGAAATCGCTAATAAAATCGGCTTTTATAACAATAGCATTACTAACAATGCAAAAAGCAAAGAAAAAATGGACGGAATCAAAGTGAATGCAGATCTGGAAATTGGAAATTATACAAACCATGTATCTTTACACGGGGCAAGACCACCTTGAATCGGCATTTAAACTTTTCACCAAGCTTTTCTGACGCCTCAGTGAGGATCCGCCATGAACCCACAACTTTGTAGGATGAAAAGGGCCTTCAAGTAGTGCCATTGAAAAAAGGGGTCAAGCATCATGACGAGGAAAATGGAGTATTCTTTATGAAAGTCCACTTATAGGGAGATTGAAGTGGTAGGTGGAGCCCTTGATCCATCAGTTCATTCAAGTGCACGTTCTATGTCGTTCTACCTATATCGTATATAGAAAGGTGACTAGGGGGAATAGACATGATTTTGTCGAATCACGTGTCGAGATGTTATCTATTCTGGATTCTGGCTCGGAGCTTGGTCGGTATATATAGAGTTCAACGTCATAACCATCCGTACTCAACTAGAAACGGCATAGTACTTTCTAGCTCACGCTATTTTGAAAAACACGTAAGTTTACGCGTCTCGGAAAGATAATTCCTTCGTTTTAATACACTTTTGATTTCTAATCACAAAAATCCGGCAAGCAACCGACTGGTTGATTTGTAACTTTTGGTGCCCAGATATGGGATCTCAACATTGTGAAACATTAGATGGACCTTCGTCAATCTAATAAACCCTCTGAGAAGCGTCACTCTCTATTCCAAGGTTATCTCATATTCCCACAGGCGAAATGTGAGGTAGCGGATCAACCTACTTCCCCATTTCCTCGAATTACGACCCAAAACTCCATAGATAAAAGTCCATGGCCTACATCTTAAACATCCTCCAACTTCTCACAAAACACCCACACTCTTGCAAGCCTCCACCAGATCAGGTATCTCATCAGCACTCTTACTCGCGCCGCCCCATTTAATCGTACCCATCTCATCCGTAGCCCAGCTTCCACCCACCACCCATCGATTCCCACTAGGATCAACTTCTCTCCCCCAATTCCCCTCTTGTTTCCCCAGTTTCTGTCGTGCGATTTCTGTCCATGGATTCAATAAGTGCCACGTCGTACTTACTCCCAGCCCCCAATTGGCATAGATTTCCCGATCTTCATCAACGACTACTTTGACTGACCATGCTCCTCCAACTTGCTGTACCCATTTATCGGTTGCTTCTTTGGAATTATGAGATATGGCGACGAAATGTAACCTTGGATGTTTATTGGCTAAGCGGCGGAGCTCAATGAAGGTTTTTTCTGCAACTGAACGGAAAAGGAAAATATGTTAGCTTTGATTCTGGTCTCATTAAGACTTTGGTTAACGTGGACGGGTAATCGGCTCGAATATTCCAACACGAGCGAGTATCAAACTCACAAGCACACCCGCAACACCTCAAAAAGACTATTACACAAGCCCTCCCATCCCCCATCGGCAACATCAATCGCCCCGTGCTCGGTGCCTTCGTGCCCACCACTGGTGCAGGTGCAACCTCCACTATTGCTGGCGGTGGATTTCCCCACGATTTCCAACTCTTCGGGACATTAACTTCTGATTTCATATTTGAAAATGTATCAGCCCATGTAGCTGGCGGCTCATTGTATTTCATGGACTTCGGATCTATAGATTTCTGATCGCCATTATCGAGGTTTGTGATTGAAAAAGTGGAGAGGGCATTTGATGGGAGGCCTGCTTTTCGGAGAGCGAGTTTTGTGGTGAGTTTATTGAACATAATTGAGGTTGGTGATGATGATGCTTTAGTACAAAATCAACAGAAAATGGAATGGAAAATTAAGAAGGATTTGAGAGTATACATGTGAGATACATGTGAGATACATGTAGAAATATCACCCAGCTTGCGAACTACAAACAAACTAAGCTTTCATCTTACCTACTCTCAGGCCTGCATGAAACCTGGAGCTGTCGCATGTTCGCTCAGACGTTGCTCGGTATACCATTGACATCACGTGAGTATGAAATGTTTCCCTCTTTCTTTAATGGTTCAAACTTCATCTTGACTTACCTGTAGTTCGCCCGAGATATGGAAACTCGGAGAAGGGACAGGGTGCTCAAAAGTTTAAAGTAGCAGACCAGATCTGCATTTGGTGTTTTAAAAGGGTGTTGATTCCAAATAGGCTGAATGTTCCAAACGGATTGAATATTTCAGTTGATTTGCATGTTCCAATTAGATTCAAAATTTAAGAAGTCTCTCATTATCGCAGTATAAAACAGACAATTAGAAACTCTAAGGGTGTTTGCCGTTACCAGTTTTGATATCCTATGCTTGGCATGTCACAGACCAAAGCCAAGCATTGCAAAAGGACCCCTCGAGGACCCCTATGCTAAATCCATGACTGCTGAAGGACTGATCCACTTCCTTGTAGCATGTTCCGTAAAGAAAGATGATTTCATTATCTTGTAGATCCGATATTTATTTACAATCCCCCCCCTGTACAAAAGATCCCCGGGATTCCCAAAATTCAATGACTATTTAACGCCTCCCTCAAGTCCGCCATCCACATATATGGCTGGAACAATCCATCACTACTCCCTGCATCGAAATACTCCCATCCATTAACACCCCCAAAATTTGGATACTTGTTCCTCAAACTCCTAATTGTGCTTTGGAGTGTACGAATTGGGACCCATCCACCAGCATCGTTCGTTGCAGCCGAAGCTAGCATGACCACTCTCGAAGGATCCCATCCCGCGTTGATAATAGCATCATAATCATTAGTATTGCCCGCATATCCCCATCCATTAGTGAATTGAGCATTGTAGAACGAGATCATTGGTACGCCGGTATATGGATCTCGTGCTTGAGCATCGAGATCTGAGTAGGAGAAGCCAGAGAGACTGCCGCCGTACGATAGAGCTGAGGCGACTGGTGCCATTGTAATGACGAAATTGGGGCCCATATCATTGTAGAGCTGTTTGATAAAACGAAGAGCAACAGTGATGTCTACGAATTGTTCAACGTCAATGTCTATACCATCAAGATTGTATTTCTTGATGAAGTTATTAAGGAGAGGGTTATAGTATTGGTGAAACTTCAAGCATGTTAGCAATGGATGTGAAAAATTGGTCGAGGAGCTTCGAATTACCTGGTTGTCATCTCCACTTAGATAATCCCAAGTGCCCACAGCAGCACCACCCATCATACACGATACTTTTATTCCTACAGCCTGGAGAGCCTTTACCTGGGACCATAGCTCATCGTACATGGGAGCATCGGGGGGATCGTCGTTTAAGTGAATATCGCCCGGTGTACCCATAACATGCAAAGCGGCCAAGATAACATGGGTTGGTTGAATATTTGCACCCAAAAGAGGTAGGATAGATAGGTTCATATCTTTATTGTGTTCATCGTGGTAAGTTTGTACGTAAACGGCAAGGCGCGGAGTTGTGGTTACATCATGAGCAGAGCTCTGAGCTGCCAGTAGCTCAACTGGAATCGCTTGGATTAGGGGCACCAGTGAGAGGAGATTGAGGAACTTCATGTTGGATGCTAGATAAGATCACATCAAATCATAAAAAAATTGGGGAAATCTCCAAACTTTATGAGTATTTTCATTTTTGCCAAGTGATACCCTGTGCATTGTGCAAACGTGTTGGTTAATCTACAGTAGCAACGGCGAAGGCTCGTGAGTGATCCTTGTGGTGAATAAGACCCATTTGTATTTATACTCCGCCTGATCTATTATTGAATAAGCGCGTAGAAAAGACGAGAAGGAACCCCTTCAAGGTACAATATGAAAGGCTAAATGCAATAATCATCAAATGGCATCTAACAGATACTTCCTATCATCCAAACCGCACAAATGGAAGTTTCCATTGAGCCGTGAGGAAGAAATCAGGTGCCATTGAATCTTCTTTTGGCGATCAATTATCAATATCTAGAAAGTGAGAGGTATAAATTGTCATCGAAGTAAAAAAATTTAACGGCATGATTAAATAAACCGACTGGCTTTCTATGAGATCCGCCGAAATTAACAAGAGCATATCTAAAACAAGGTTGTATTTTCGGCGTCTGGGGCTCTGTTAAGACCAGCGCTTGCTTTACCCCTCCTTACCTACTCTCTTGAGAGAGGGTTCGCGCTTGCGATAATGCAGGAGAACGCACAAGCTAGTCTCATGCTCCTGTCGCATGTTGGAGAACTACCCGATGGGAAAGACAGATTTTGACAAGGCTTTCAAAGTTGTACCGCCTGATATATACTTTGGGAAGAATGATCGCTTTTTCGGGATGGGGAACGCTTGGCACAGCAATCATGTATGCCTGTATCTCCTGTTGCACAACACTAGAGTACAGATCCAGACCCGTGGTACAGAAACGAGATACTAGTAAGAGTGAAAAGGTTGATGATATTCGCTATCGAGGTTCCAGGGTGATAGTTGGCAAAGGGTGAGCTTGATGGACGTGGGATCATTACCGTCGGGTTTGGATTTTAAACTCTAGAGTGGTTCAGATGTTATGACCATTGGTGATTGCGATTGATGAGAGAAGAATGTTTCAATGGCTCAAGTCAGCTGTGAAATAGTAAAGAAAGGTGCCAGCGGAAGGAATGCGCTGGCACCGTTCGTCTTGTTGCGCATGCAATTGCTACAGTGAACAGTGAAGAGTGAACAAGAACAAGAACAACGCAACAAGATGAGTCCCCTCATTGTACAAGAGTTTCAATATAGAAATAAATCTCATGAACGTTAGATTTCTTCAAGATACCTAAAAACAGAATGATAATGATGGTGATGGGTAAAAATGGTGAAGAGAAAGAATGATAAGAAGAAGCAGCTGAAGAATAATCTTGATGATGCTAAAACTCCATCACCACCAAGCTTCGACCAGCTTCTCCACCACAAACGTCGATCAATACAGCTGCAATCAACAACGTCTAGTTCCACATTAGGACTTTCACATCACCAAGTATTTGACCCAACACAATCTCCTATTGCTATACTTGGTTTCTTTCCTTTTACATATTTACCCATAATTTCAAGTTTCCTTATCAAAATGTCAATTGACAGCGCAAAAGTCTTAAAAACAGAGCCATTGGTAGAGTCCTGCTTTCACATATTCTCAAAGTACCTACTTGGAGAACTTGGAGAACCATATACTAACTCAACAAAAGGACCCTGCGAAGGCGAAATGGACAAAACTAATCCTGTACGTTTCGAGTATCTGCCAAATCTAAAGCTGCCAGAATTATTGCAGCTGATACCCTCGCGAACTCTTCAGATCAACTTATCGCGATCCTCATGGAAAAGTCCGCGATTGGGAACATGCGGAACGATCAACTCGACCAAAGTCCTCGGAGGTGGATGGTGTGGGTATTGTGGCCATAATTAATAAAGAGACCGGTATGCAATTGCCTTAGGGGGGATAATCATTTGATTTGGGGGACATTGCTAAAGCGATTCGAGTCCAGGCCCGGAATTAGTATTACAGAAACAATACCGACCACCATTGGATAAAGTTGTGATCGAGGTACCAGCTGGACTTGTTGATGAAGGGGAAACGGCGGAGGAAGCGGCTATTAGAGAACTGAAGGAAGAGACTGGTTATATTGGAGTTTTGAGCGAGAGTACACCCATAATGTTCAATGGTAGTTCCCTCTCCCTTCTTTCTTCTAATTCCTCAGAACTACATGCTGAACTCTTATTATAGATCCAGGATTTTGTAACACCAACCTAAAAATGGTCCACGTCGAGATCGATATGTCAAATCCTTCAAACAAAAATCCAGTACCTGAGCTCGAAGAAAACGAATTTATAGAGGTATTTACATTACCACTGAAAGATTTATGGGAGGCATGTAAGAAGTGGGAGAAAGAAGAATATGCGATAGATGCCAGAGTGGGAACTTTGGCTGAGGGTATTGAACTTGCCAGGACGTTGAATTTATTCTCGAAATGAATTATGACTATGACGTCACGACAGACGGATGAACTCAATGATAATAAAATGTACGATGCATGTCAGTATAAACATTCGCATAGAAAGGCAATGCAATAGATTTTCTAAGTTATGATCTCATCCATGGCCATGAACTAAACGAGCTTTCCCGTTCGCTTCAAACCATCATAAAGAGCCCAGGCAGTCAAAGCCTTACTGTCTCTCGCGCCCTCCTTCCACAAATCCTCCAACTTAACTAGCTTCAGTGTAATCTTCTCATGCTCGTCTCTTAACCCTGTGAGCTTTCCCGTAGTCTTCTTCAATTCCTCTCTCGAAATCTTCTTCTCATGCAAGAAGATCTGAATAAACTCATCACAACCTCCTGCACTAGGAAACATTGCTCTCGGCAACACTTCTCCCTCTTGATTCGCTTCATCACCAGTAGCCAACTCACTCAAATTCGTCAATTCATCTGCAGGTATTGTCCAGCCCAGTTCCTCTTCAATTTCCTTTGCAGCCGCACCTTTAAATGTCCCATCATCAACCATACCAGCCGGTAATTCAAGAAATGCCAAGCTTCCCGAAGCAGGTCGAGGTTGAACGGTCATTACCACCCATCTTTCCTCGTCAGTGTTCTTCACATCTTCGGGTTGAACGATGACCATCATCCCCACACTTGGACCTCTGAGGAAGATGTCTCCAGGTAGAGATTCGCCAGCTCCATTTGTGATTTCGCTGCTAATCTTGATGAAACCGATGCGTTTACCCCAACGGTCGAGTGATTGAATTTTGATTGAGCGGAGATGGTAGGGATCGGAGTGAAATGGATGATCGGGGGATTTATCTTGTAGGGCAAGAGATGTGATTAGACGGACATGCCATGACTATGAAGCAAGGTAATGTTAGTAGATACTTTCAAATGAGGGGTAATGAGAGGGGGGGCGGAAAGTGTGTATCTACTTTGAAGGCCGAAAATCCCAATAGTTCATCCTTAGTGATACCTTCACAGAGTGTAATATTGACTTTGCTATCAGGAATTTGGAAAGTAGACATTTCTGCAGTTGTGTATCTTGCAAAAAGGAAGTTGTATTGGTATTTGGGAAGTAGCCTTAGGAGAATGAGTGATGTAATGTGAATTTATATGTGTGTACGGAGTACAACCTTTGCACTTTGTAAATGCCGATGACTCTACGTTGGAGGCGATGAGGCCGAATAATCCAACCTCTAGTCACCATCTTTATTGAATGATTCCTTGTGGAAGTGAATCAATGATGCCCAAGCAAGGAAGGGGGTAAAATTGATGCAATACAATCAATCTTAGCCTTGCAGCCTCGCGAGCGCCACATTTATCGAGGCTGCGGCTGCGGCTGTGCCGTGACGATATTACATATCTACAATGGTTTAAAAATCGAGTTTGAAATTCAAATCATATAGTTTATATACGCAAATATAATCCAAAATCCTTGCCGTGCAACTTCGCCCAATGGGCAGGCTTTATAATTCTCCAATCCAACTAATCCAGTAGTTAATTCACGAAGCCTCCGGCTTCCAAATCCTCATCGTAGCACGGCGATATTCAATGGTGAAGGGGCCAAAAGGATCGGCCTTTCGCTTGTTGTACCGTGACGCCATATTTAGAGATTTGGTTCAGGTCCGAGTTATAAGACTGAAGGATTGAAAAGTTCTATCATACATGGCTCCAACAGAACAAAAGTTGCTGTTGTGCACGCAACGTAGAAAATCATTTGATTTTGAACATGAAATAGAATATTGAGCGTTGGTTGCGCAGATCTGAAGTGTAATATTGAAGATCCATCTATAACTAAGGTTGATGGATGACTAATGCAATTCACGAAGCACAAAGTGCGAGCGCACACTGAACTCCGTCTTGAATATGCCTTTCCTCACCTTGTTACAACCATATATATTTAGGTAGGAAAATACGACTCTAGGTAGGTATGGGCATCTTTCAGTTTCTCTCTTCTCTAATTTATATAAAGGTATAAGTTTCATTATTTCCACAGCTTTCATCATTGCTGCAGGTTTCATCATTACTACAATTTTTATTGCTACTCGTACGCTTGAACGTTGTCAAAATGAGCTCTATCAATGATAGTTCCAGCTCAGCATTCGATCCCCCACGCAAAAGCTCTCTGTTACCAGACTCACCCATAACTGGCGAGGCGGTTCGAAGAGGATCCCGTAGAGGCGAAATCACAGGGCCAACTTCAGGTCTTGCACCGTCATATCTTCAAGCCAACCTCATCGTTCTCCCTTCGCGTTATTCCGATGACTTCACTAAGTTCTGCCAGAGAAATCCGGTACCATGTCCTCTCATGGGTAAATCTGCCATAGAAGGATCATACGATGCTTTCAGATCATGTATCAGGGGAGCGACAGACAAAGATTTGGTTGGAGATATCGATATTCGAACCGACGCTCCAAAATATATGGTATACGAAGACGGGGAGCTTATTGCCAATCATATTACTGATGTAAAGCGATACTGGAAGAAAGACCACGTTGCATTCTTAATTGGCTGCTCATTCAGTTTTGAAGATGCTCTTAATACCGCTGGACTCACTCCTCCACATATCAAACAGCGGAGGAATGTACCAATGTACAAAACTAAAATTCCCTTGTGTCCGGCCGGAGTTTTTGATCAGGGTACATACGTAGTATCCATGAGGGCATACAGAAAGGATCAGATTGAAAAAGTAAGGGAGATTACAAGACCATATCTCTCCACTCATGGAGAACCAATCGGTTGGGGATGGGATTTCGTCGATAAATATATCCAAAACATCCATATGCCTGACTGGGGCGATAGACCCCTGACAGATGATGGCCACTGCCTACGAGAAAGTAACAACGAAGACGCTCTTATTCCGGTGTTTTGGGGATGTGGTGTTACTCCGCAACACGCTGTTATGAGCGCTGGCTTGAAGGGGGTTGTTATAGGCCATGCACCGGGACATATGCTGGTCTTGGACTGCCGATACGGCGATCTTGTTCAAGAATTGATTCGAAAGAGAGCTTTTGGTGACACAAAGTCTATAAATGCCAGATCTGTTAAGGGGCCTGAAAAGACCACAGGTCTAGGAAAATTGACACCCTAATTATAAGTTTGCGAGGTCTGAAATGAAGTTATAAGCAAAGTCTGAATTGGAAGATCAATAGGAGGAATTAGTACCTACCAAGCGAAAAACTATTCGTAGCTGCATTATAGATTCCACGAGCGCTTCCTTACGAAGTACATCAATACACAATATTATTTTAAGTCAAATTGTTCCATGTTGAATTTTTAAAGATAGGCAAATCGAGAAAGAACTTCGAAAAGTAGTATCTGTCGAAGAAAATTAAACTGGTAATTCAAAATTCATTTCGAGATCAGACAATTCGAAGGAAGAGTCAGCTTGTGTACTAGAATGCGGGACAAACGTCTCGAATGTTACCTTGTATTTCAAACATCCTGGATCGGATAATTGGGGCGTATCTCCTCAACACATAAACATCAGCCTCACCGGAATGCGAATATGAATATGAAAACAGAATTCAAACTGAATAAGTACAGTACATATTTGATACCTTTATATTTGTGGATATCGAGAAAGACCTCTCTCTCTCTTGGATAATTTTCACCCTCCGTCCCACCTTGTTTTGTGCTGCATAGTCATTCAGCCCTATGAAAGAGAGGCTATAGATTGTCATAATTAATGCCCTCACAATGAATCAAATTGGAGACAAAGTGTCAAGTCAAAAGGCCTCAAAAGTTTCGTAAGTTTTGACTGGTGATGTGGTCATATATGATGGTTAATAAAAACCTACAGATGTGAGAGGTGCCGATACAGGAGGGTGAGTAACTCAACAAGCATCTCATGAGATCTGTTCTAACAGTGTAATTTCAGATTAAATGCGATCGTGCGCAACCATGTCCTCCATGTCGAAAAGGGAATCATGAGTGTGTTTATCCACAATCGGAAAAATCGAGGTACGTTTCTTAATGCCTGGCTGGCCGAAATACCTTTGGCTCACCTTTTCTCACTGGAATCTAGACCTATACCACGAGGCTACGTACAAGCATTGGAAGGCCAAATAGCTTCTCTGGAACTATTCATTACCAGACTTATCGCTGCAGATGCTTCTCAGCGCGATGAAATGTTGGCTAATTTCAGTGGTTCTACCAACCACCTAAATCTACAGCCGAAGCAGTTATCTACTTCTCCAAAACCCAGTCTATCAGATAACCAGGCAATTACAACCTGGCAGCGGACTGGTCATCTAAGGAAACTCAAAGACGGTAACTCGGCCGAATTTTATGGCGCGACCAGTTTTTTTCAGATCAGTCCTTCAGAGGATTCAGATGACACTTCTTCATCTACTATAATACCGCAGTTTGGATTGGTTACTTCCGCTGTGACTCAAAGTCCTAATATTCTAGGCCACTTAATGAACGAGCATTTAGCTTTTGCTCCTCAAAGTGATATTTGCAAATACCTCATGAGGATATTCTTCCAAAAACAGTACCAATACCATATGTGCTTATATCGAGAGTACTTCCTGAGAGACTTCGATGCCGGTGTGGGACCATATTACTCAGATCTTCTTATGTATGCCATCTGTTCAATGGGCGCTCTTGCTAGCGAGAGCACACCTCAGAGGGAACTATCTGATGTGTTCTCCAGCCGTGCCCAAGAACTGTTGTATGGATCTGCACTCGAATCACCGAACCTCACAACTTTACAAGCTCTCATTCTTCTTGGTCATCGAGAGATTGGACATGGTAAAACGTCAAAAGGGTGGCTTTTCTCAGGCATGGCTTTTCGAATTGCTCATGAAATGGGTTTACATCTGGATCCAACTAATTGGAAAGGGTCTAATGATTCCTGGATCGATAGGGAGATTCTACGGAGAACATATTGGGCCGCCTTTGTAGCAGATAAACAGTTGAGTCTCTTTTTTGGAAGGCCACCCGCTCTTTATCCCGGGGAATCAGATGTTCATGACACAGTACGAATACCCTACCCACCAGAATGGAAGTCTCTACTCAACAAATACATCATGGAAGACACTTCTGAGACTGCTTACGAGGATGGTCTTGCATTAGTCGCTTCGTGGGTTCATCAGATTGAGCTTTGTAAAATTTTACATCGGATGATTACGAAAGTGTTCGAGAATCGAAATGTGATTACGGATGCGACAATCCTGGCGACCTCGATTAGAGAAGTCGATGTGGCCTTGACAAAATGGCTAAAGAATTTGCCGGCAAAACTTCACTGGACAAAATGGACCGTAGGAAACGTGCCTCCTTTCGTACTCCATTTACAGTAAGTTCCAGATATCAATACCCTTTTTGAGAAATGCTAACCCTTGATGAGTATGCAATATCATACGGCTATGATAATACTTCACCGTCCGCCAAGGGCTGCTTTCAAAGACCCAGGAATTGGCGAGACTGAGGATGTTCAGTTATGCTACGAGTCGTTGGATATCATCATGAAACTCCTTCGAATGCACTCGAATAACCTCAAAAGTTATCCTTACAGTCACCTTCCCATCACATTTGTTCACACTCTCGCATCGGCTGCAAGTATTATATTAATGAAACGATACATCGAAGGCTCTTCTTGGAAAGAACCCGCAGTCGCAAGACCTTTAGATCAAATATTAGAAGCCATGGATGGTGTATCGTTAACATGGACATGCGCAAAACAAGTCCGAGATGTCATTACATCTTCTATAAAAGAGCCACCTAAAGATGATCCTCAAAAGACCTCTCCTGGGAATTTTGATCTCATGGCGGGCCTTCTTGATTCTGAAATCGATACCACGGTTCCTCGAGACGATGTTGACTGGAATAGTCTCGGGATGAACGATATTGATTTCGAGCTTTTCATGGGCAATGATTTTTCAATGGATAATTCAGCATGGCCTGATGGATCATTTTCGCAGATATAAACTGAAACATCGATCTCATGAAGATGGCGGTGGTGATTTTCCTGGCGATAGTCACATTAGAATTACTGTATTCGAATTCGGTTAGGTTAGGTCAGGTTAGGTTACCGAGAAACCGTGAATAACAATGCCCCTTCATTTGACTTCTAGGTTTTAGATTATCGAATTTACACATCGTAAGTCAACCTATGGCTTTTCACCGGCATCAGCATAGTTATCTACATTATTAACATTATCCAGTTATCTTCCCGACAAGATAGGCATCATTTATGGGGTTTGTAAGATGTGGGACTAGGCGGAGTTCCTCCGCCGTTGTGCATTATCGGTCACGCGGAGTGACCATGTTATCCTTGCACGCATGCCACTAGCTGAATGAACACCACTGAACAGGTACATTTACGATGATTGATCATTATTAGTACAGATAGGTGCAGATTAAACCCAGATGGCAGGAAGATCTTGGAAAGGCACACCAGATAGTTATCTTATCGGGGTAACCCCTCGCGCGGGACTGCAAGGCCGCCAACATGAGATTCCCCAGCCCTGTACGTTATACATACTTCGGACATATAACAATAGCCTTGACTACATTTATGATGCTGGCGATGTCTATCAGGATTGATCATTCCTCAAAATCTCAATCGGATTGAATTATTATTCACAATACGTAGCATAAATCAATCGCAGTATGGAACAACCTCTTGGTGAGAAGATGGAGTCCCTTCACGAGAAAACACCTGAGGTTCTAGACGCAGCTCCAGACGACTCGGAAACCGAGGTTTATATTGATCCAGTAAAAGAAGTGAAGCTACTCGCGAAGCTTGATCTTGCTTTCACGCCGGTTATAATGTTGGTATATTTGTCTTGTTTCTTGGACCGTTCGAATATTGGTAAACACCATCCAAATTCCATTGTGTAAAGCGAGACCAAGAGCTGATGATCAGCAGGAAATGTGAAAGTTGCCGGTATGTTAACAGACATACACGCTACGAACCAGCAATTTTCTACTGCTGTATCAATCTTCTACGCAACTTATGTGACTTTTGAGACACCAGCAGCAGTATTGATGAAGAAACTCACCCCTCGTGTTATTCTATCTACACTGTGTGCGGTATGGTCACTTACTACAATCTTCACTGGATTTGTACACAATATTGGAGGTCTATATGCTACAAGATTGATTCTTGGATGCTGTGAGGCGGGTCTATTCCCATGTTTGAATTTATATTTGACCATGGTGTACCGACGAGAAGAGCAAGCTAAGCGAGTTGGGTATTTGTTTAGCTGTGCTGCACTGTCTGGTGCATTTGGAGGTCTTTTGGCTTACGGGATTCTTCAGATGGATGGAGTGTCGGGAGTTGCGGGCTGGAGGTTTGTTTTGGTCAAGATGAACGCATAAGAAGAGCGGAGCTAATAGTTTTAGATGGGTGTACATCATCGAGGGGCTTTTCAGCGTTGTAGTCGCTATAGTCGTTTGGTTTGGCCTTCCAACAGATCCTGGCAAAGCTTGGTTTTTGAATGCAGAAGAAAGGGAAATGATGAGGTTGAGGGCTATTCAGAGACAGAAGTACATGGGTGAGCAGTCGATCTTTCATCTTGTTGGTGAACTACTAGCTCAATTCACATACAGGTTCCGAGGAATTTTCTTGGGAAGAGTTTCGAATCGAACTTAAAGATCCCAAGCTTTATATCAGGTATATGCAGCAATTTCATATATGATGGGATCATTCGCTGATTCTAAGGATAGTGCTGCGATCCAATTCATGCAAGACTGCCTACTCTATGGGTTTAGCACATTCTTACCTTCCATTTTGAAAGCGATGAACTACAACACACTACAATCAAATTATCTCACTATACCCGTGTATTTATGGGGTGCAATCAGTTTTCTATTTCTAGCTTGGATATCAGACAAGATTAGTATGCGTGGACCTGTAAGTTAATTCCCCGTGAAATGAAGTGAAGATTGACCCATATCTAGATTCTATTCTTCGCCAATATTTTCGGGATAGTGGGGTATATCTTGCTTCTCACAGTAAAGCATGAAGGTAACCTATAAATACCGGAGTCCTTTTCGTACAAAAACTAATCCTTACCTCAGGAGTAAAATTCTTCGCCACTTTCCTCTGCGCTATTGCCGTCTATACTGGTCCTGGTCTCAACATAACCTGGCTAAACGTCAATGTAGCACCACATTATAGGAGAGCAACAGCAATAGGCATTCAACAATCAATAGCCAATACAGCAGGAATCGTTGCAGGTCAAATATATCGCACTTCCCCTTATGTTCTTGGAAATAGTTTTTCCTTGGGGGCATTGTGTCTTGCTCAGGTGTTGATTGTAGTGAAAGTTTGGTATGTGAAGAGCCAAAATAGAATGAAAGAGAGGGTTGGGAGGGGGGAGATTGAAGATAGGAGGAAGGTGAAGACTGGGGATGGAGAATTGGATTTTGAGTATCATATTTAGGTATTTGGAGAGAAGAATGACTACCTAGGGCTAGTATGGTGTTTCAGACATTACAGGCGTAAAAGATATTTGTCTAATTGTTCAACTAAGATGTAGTAAAGCCGAAAACAAAGTCAAAGTCCAAACGAATCTATGAATGAGAAATACTAGAGTAACCTTGGGAGGAGAAGCAATTTACCTAGTATACCTATACTCCGAAAGGTGGAAAGAGCTACGAAGTACTTAGTAGGTAAATATAGTGAATTAGGCAAGTGCAATTGAATAACTGTGAGAAAACTGACAATATCACTCTTCCATAACAAATAACAACTCATATCACCTGGCACCTTTGTATACTTTTTCAAAAAGATATACCTACATTATCCAACCTATCCATATCAACTTGGAGTCTTGGAGTCTTGGACTATCCAAATATTGGTTATATGCCTGGTACGCTATTCCTTTTAAAGACTAGTTTCTAAAATTAGCCTCATCTCGAACTATGAATCTCTTTCTCTCTTCAAAATTGGCACCACCCTGCAAAACTTCTCCCACTTTCTGTCCGTCCCCAAAAGATTACATATTACTCAAACTTCAACTTACTTATGCCATCAGCTTTCCACACATTCAAGCTCGTTCCAGCAATGGCGCAAAACGCTCCCACCCGTCAATCGCAAACCTCCGCTCCACAATCCGCTCCCATCCTTCCTCCATCCACCCCAGCAAATTCGCGTCCATCACCCAATAATTCCACCCCAGCTTCAACACAACCGCAAAACCAAACCCCAACCATGACAACCCCAAGCAGCGAATCGCGCATCATGCATCCTCCCAGTATACCACGCAGTTTGATGACGCCAGCTAGAGAATTGAGAGAAAGTTCCGTCGCGAGTAGTATTGGTCCCGGGAGTGTGACGCGCAAACCGAGACAGAATTTAGATGAACGCGATCAGATTCAGGCATTGAAAGCTTGCATTGCTCAAAAACATAATTTCAAAGAAGGTACCAAGAGTCAATTTTGGAATGGCGTCAATGCACAGTTTCAAGAAAATACAGGTAAAGTTCTAGCGCAAATGAGCGCGACGGTCGCAAGATTGGTAGAAGCCCGTAGGAGACAAGTGTGCGATTGGGAGAATGGAGTTATTCCTGAAAAGGCTGGCGGAGAATTGAATACATTATTGGATGAATGGATTGAGTTTTTGAAGGTAGAGGATGCGGATGCGGAGGCCGAGAGGCAACGACAGGTGGATGCGAGAAGGAGGGTAGAAGAATCGAGGAAAGAGGCCAGAAAAACTGTAATTGCACAGGAAAGCTCAACTCAAACTCAAAGCCCAGGTGTGAGGATTGTCGCAGGACCAGCACCCCCACAACCGATCGCGGATATGGGACAAAATCAGCCCCAGCATCTTCATGCTGGACAAGAAATGGTATACCAGTCAGCCCCGAACGGGGAATTTATCGATGCGAATGGATTTCGCCCACATAAGAGACGAAGAACTACAAACAACGAACGCCAATTAGCACCACAAGTTCACCCAGAACCAATTGCCTATGCCCAAGACTATCGACTTGGGCCTCCTCAACTTCCACCGTCACCACCCCGACGCGTCATAGTAGAAGGGCAATTGACCAAAGAAGATTGGCGCGATATCTTGGGTAACGATGCAAGACTGCGAGCACTTGAGAGCAAAGTCGACAAAATCGAATTCATGGTTTCACAAAACAATAAATTGTTATTACAATTATTAGCGGACTCGAAGACAAATGATAAGGACATGGAGAGAGAAAGAGACAAGAGAAATGATTCTGAAGATCACGATCGGGTACCAGTTCACTTGGATGCGGAATTCGAGAGGGATTACTTGTGAGGCTCCCTTGCTCTTGCGATGCGCATTCAATTATATTTGGAAAAGACCTTTGCTGAGATTTTTGAAAGGACGGGAAGATATTCGAAAACTCCATTACCGATAAATGATTAGTCGAACCTTTACTCGAATTTATCACTGGGCTTTACATAAATGGGACAAGTTTTCATTGTATCAGGCTGGGTTTTGCATGGGACACATGAAGGATACTTTGACATCTACTAGGCGATATTGTGACTGCATCGTCGACCTATTTCCCACTTACTTGGGAATCCGTAAGTAGAAAACTTATTCATTGTCTTCCATTACATGCAGAAACTGATACTGTGGGGTAGTGCTTTAACATTCATGAATTTTCAAAGTCCTCACATGAATCCTCTCATATGATCGAAACCGTCCTGAAACTTCCTTCCTATCTACTTTCTTCCCTTCACGTTTGTTCTTTACAACTCTACATTACTCTCGGCTCATCAACCTTGATTTTCTCAATGAAATCAAGCGAAATGGAGACAAGGCAAATAAAAAAAAATTTAAAAAAATTCCGACAGCTACTGGTGAAGGGCCTGGTGCTAATACCGTGGTGAATTGGTCGATCTGTATTTGTATTACTAGGTATCCAGGTACTATTTCCTACTTATTCTTTTCAAATATTTTCTTTCGAATACGTGGAATGAGGATGAGATGATTGGGGGGCAGAGGATGAGAAAATGACTTGAGGGATGTGATTGTATGTGTCTGGCGGTTGATACACACCAAGCTATCGTTCCACCATTCACATCCAACATGCATACATAGTTCTTCGTAACGTTGAATAGGGATGAAAAATGAAATATCGATACTCTATTATCCAAACCCAACAGAAAAGTGTCCACCTACTCATCTAATCTACTCGCTCGTTTATACATCTATTAATGACCTCACTTTTTACATCCTACTCGTCCCATCCCATCCCACCAACCACATCTTGTCCCATCATATTCTTAACTCTTTTCTTTAACACAAATTATAAATACTCGAGTAAAACACTTCAATAAAAATTTAAATAGACTGTAAACCAAACCCTTTCAATCCAATCCAATCCAATTCACAATTCCATCCAAATCCATAAAAACACACCAGCATACACATGGACACACACACACCAAAAAAAAGCAAATAAACCAATTCAAAACTACTCGAATGCAATCAAACATTAACATCAACATCAACATAACCACAACCATAACCACAACATACCAAACCTTGGAAACCCTCACCTCAACCAAAACCCTCACCTCAACCAAGAAACAATAGAAACAGAAACAGATTACAAAAATCCAATCTGGTCATCTTATTTATCTTATCTTATCTTATCCTATCCTCTAGTACTACCTACTCAAAGAATGAATGTTGCAGATGTCTTTTAAGAATACCCTAGGTACCTACCTACCTACCTACCTAAAGGGAAAATCACGTAATTTATTTTTGATAATTAGGAGAAAAATTGATGTAATGGATTTATTTGTGAGTAAAGGATTTACACCCAAGAGGATATTGATGATAGGAATAGATGGAGCTACTAGGTAGATAAATTGCTTAGTTTTGGACAAAGGTTCGGCGGATTAGGGATATGGAAAAAAGTATGAGTTAAATTAAGAGGATATAAATTGTCTTTTGTCATCGCTAATATATAACAATATTTTCTTCACCACCACCCACACTCACAAATCACAACTCTACATCACCTCAAACCAACTGCATTTTTGACAATTTTTTTGTTCTTTCATTTCATTTCATACATCTTCCACTGTGCATCACTGTTTCTATCTCCGCTCTGCACTTATACCGGGTATGTAAACCCTCTACCCAGTTGGTATTTCCTCATCCCATCCCCTTGATATTCATCGCTATGCTTTCTCAGTTATTGCACATCCATACTATAAACATACACACGAGACCATTTCTTCCTTATCATACCATCTTCCCTTTCCATCTCACTGGCCTCGTCTCATATCCCATCCATTCATGCCATCCCACCAAGTTCCGAATGAGGAAAAAAACAAAAACAATCCACAAATCCCACTCCCGCTGATATGCATTTGCTATCCGACCATCCCCGCATTGCCTCAGCGCCATCAAAACAAGTACTTTGCATGAAGTATCGCATTTTTGAGCTTTCCCTATGTGTATGCATGCCAATTGTATATCAAAGACGAACCCGACCAGTTGAACCCAGTGTGCAAGTTTATGAACCCTCTGTGACCAAAACAAAGCAAAACTCAAATTGAAAAGCATAGAAAGGAACGAAAACAAACCCAAACCAGAAAAGTCGCCCGGTCCAAAACCAGAACCATATCCCTTCGCAAATGCATAGATAGAAAACCATAACAAAGTATCCATCTGAATGAATGAGTCTTCCAAACTCTTTTAATTTCTCATCTTTTTGCCTCCATTGGTTGATGAATGTGTCGATTGACATTGATAGGAAATCTATAACAACCGTAAAACTCACTTATTCGATAGCCAAGGAGATCTGATATTTAAACACACTTCCTTTTGCCCTTGTCTTCATTTTCCTCTTGTAAATGTCGTAAATCCATACGCACATACTAGGCGCATCTTTTCAAACTCCACTCAGGAGCGCAAGGTAGGGCACTTGGCTCATATGTCCAATGGATTATTGGAACAAGTCTTTTATTCGAACGTTGAGAACATGTTGATCCTTTGAAAAGCTCTCGTCTTGACTTTCATCTGAACAAGAAGACTTTTATCTCTGGCCGTTGATGATCTAACCACCTTTCCGTTCATTTTCGTTAACAGGGAGTTTCTCAACATGAGAATGACCTCCATTGGCAGCCTTATTAGCCTCGGGAGGACCTCGCCCCTTTTTGCCCTTGTTGGGAATTTTTTGCCAACTTCCGGAAGCACCCAAAGATGATCCAGGTCCACTGCCTTCACTCTTAGCCGACCTTGTATGCCCATTTTGTTTTACACTAGGTGTAGATTGCTTAATTGGTGGCTCGGTCCCGACGGAATGCTTCAAATTAGTCTTGGGATGCTCGGCTTTGTGCTTATCCGAAAGTGTAGTAGATCCATTCAGTTTAGGATTGTCAGACTTTTTAACAATTGTCGGTGAAGGCAATCGAGTCTCATATACAGGCGAGAGATGGGTGAACTCCTTTTGAAGGATATCAATATGACAATGTGCAATATCTAGGGGTGACATGCCACCATTTTGAGTGTTGCGAACCAATTTGCTCCTCGAATTGGGGGACAATCGTAAAGATCCATTGAGACCTTCCGCAGCAGATAAACCACTTGTAGGCAAAGATTGATGACCATTAGCGGTGGCAGTTGTGGGGGTCGTACTGGCACTAGATCCATTAACAACCAAAGGGGAATCATCGCTTGGAAAGCTTCGTAGATCTCTCGGTGTGAATTGCCCGGAATGATCGTCCCCCAGTGAGATATCACTCTCAGCAACAGACGTTTGAGATATTGATCCAATAGATCCTCTCGTGTGAGAACTACTATCATCAAAGACTAAAATCTCATTTGCCGGAGTAGTTTCGTAGCTTGAATTGAGACCCGTAGAAGAACCATTTGCTACCAAAGGTCCATGATTGCTCATACGGAGATTGGAACTTGGCATTGTATGCTGTACTGGGGATGATTGTGCCAGGGAGAAATGCCTATCGTTACCTAGGGGAGAAGGTGACCGTGAAGGATTACGTTTGAGCCGATCACGGATAGATTGTGGCAGTTGATCGGTTGACAATCGACGTCGATTTCCTGAAATATCTCCAAACGAAGGTATTGCTACAGGCATATCTTTGCGGGTATATGTATGTGGTGGCACGTCGACGTAATATCCAGCATACTCCCTTGGTGCACTAAGCTCGGGAGGAGTAGTGGCCGTTCGCCTCGACTCGTATCCTTGCTCAGTGGTCTCGTCTGCGATAAAATTCGGCATAGGACCTCCATTGGCTTGCTGTCTCGATGGTTGTTGGTATGCTCCAAGTCCATTAGCACCATGCCCTGGAAGACCATTTCCTTGCAACAAAAGAGGTGAAGGTGCCGTACGAGTCCCAGGTTGTGAATGTGACCTAATCGCCCCATTCGTTTGAATCATGTTGGAGCCAGACCCATTTGTAACTGTGGATCTGTGCACACTTCTCCTCAACTCGGGTACAACAGCGCTCAATTGTGGCGATGATGGATTCGTGTTTGAGGTTGAATATGCATACATCGGTTGTCCGCCATATTGAAGAGGATAGAAATACATACTTTCTTGTCGAATAGGCGCTGTGAGTGGTCCTTGATCAAATGAAGGGGTCCGGTTCCGATCAGTTGCTTGTTGTTTAATCGGCATGCCACCGCCTTGTATTCGACCATGGGATTGTGCATATGCTTGCGCTTGCGCTTGAGCATGAGCCTGAGCTTGCTCCACATACGATTGTTGAATCAACTGCATCCTTAAAGTATTTTCCTGTGCTTGTAAAACCGAATAAGTGTTGTAAAGGTGATTGTGTAATTGTGCCTGCGCTTGTTGCTGAACCCATTGCTCTTGCGTAGAGATATTGGTCGGGATTACATGGTGTGGGTTAAAGTGAGCTTCGTAATTGCTATTCGATGATCGGCGGCTGCCATTTGAAGAATTGCGGTGGTTATTACGACCACCACGATGACCCCCTCTACTATTCCTATGTGGAGGATGACTGGCAGTTAATGTTGGCTTCTTGGATGGAGGAGGCTTCTCCCAAACTTTCTCCTCCACCTTTGGAAACTCGAATTTTTCACAACACTCATCCAGTTTACCGACAGATATGAGATCAAACGCCCTCCTCATTTCCATGTGGATTCCAACTACGGAAAACTCATCTGCGGTATTTCCAAGATTGCGACCGACGTTGAATGGCTCCTCCACGGCCAACTTGTTGTTCCCTATCATCCAACCCTTCTCCTGCTTCGATATTTGTCTTCCACTTCGGACCGAAACAACCTGGTTGTCATAATCGTATTCGTGCCCATAGAACCGAAAGAATTGAAAAAGAAGTTCACCCAGTGTCGACTTGTTCTTCTGACCAAAGTCCTTCAATGCGTTGATATCGTCTCCGAAGCTGCTCTCGCCGCCGTCTTTCGTTGGCAGCTTAAGGTGAGGTCGTTGATGTAATGCTGGTAGCACAGGAGGTTCTCGACTTTGTAGGAAATTGATGATCATGCATATCCAAGTATACGAACTTAATGTGCCCCCAAATGCTATGGATTGTGAGTGGAAGGTTTGTGTTAAAAAAGTTGCTTATGCTTACCAGCATCATTGATGACCCTTGACTTTGTCCAATGCTTAATGATCATAGCCAAGGGCCTCGCTCGAGGATCAATCTCAATATATGTCTTTATCATTCGAGTATTCTCTAGGGCAAGACTGTTGTTGACATTCATATCGCAGAACAACTTGAGATCCGGGTCGAACATCTTGACAATTGGAACCTTTGCAGTTCTCACACATATCACCTTTTGCATGCCATCTAAGAAAGAGTCAGCCATGTTATTGAGTTATTGACCGAGTACCAGGACACCTACTCTTTGCAAGTAATTCAGCAATCATGCACACACCCTCCATCACTTTCCAGTCTGTCGTTATGCATATATCAACTAAAACCATTAGTAAAGTTCTCATCTTGTTCAGACTATTGGGACCCACCATCCGACTCATCTGTACAAAGCAAATTGCCAGATGACCCAAAAACATGTACCCGTATGTCATGACCAGGCCACTCTTTGTTGAACATATCTTCCAATTTTGACACCAGCTTCCTCCTTCTCTCATCAGTTTCCGCTGTAGGTAATAACCGATCATACAATTCGCGCATATCCGTGGACAACTTTCTCTCTTCATCCTCTGCTAATTTGCTTTTGACGTCAGAATCCTTTAATTTCTCCAGGAGTTCAACCCCCAGGTTATAAGGCATGCGCCGCCTGATGGAAGCCTGGGCCGTTTCAAACTGGCATGCTTTTCGTTGGGGAGGTGGTCTTGAGGGTAAAGTTATATTCGATTCAGAGTATGCTGATCTAGGGGAATGGCTGCCAGGGGCACTCGGTGAAGGTTCTCTCGATTCAAAAGAAAAATTCCTCGCATGTTGATGAGGTGTAGAAGGGACGGAATTCGATTGTTGAGATAATGTAGAATTTTGATGTTGTGCAACTGGTCGTGGAGGGAGTTGAGTTGTCAACTCAAATTTCTTGCCCGGCATTATTGTTGATGTCTCCTTCTCTGTTATGAGCGCGCGCTCGCCTTTGCTAGATTTTCGTACGTCCCTATTCCCATGACCGCCCCTCGCAGCAGGTTTATGTTTTCGTTCAGTGGTAACGCCACTCGAGCTGGATCTCTGTCCTGGCACAGCCTGGATATGTTGTGCTGAAAGTAGTGGGGGAAGTGGTGCGGTTTGCAGTCTGTTGTTTCTGCCTAGAGAAATGAGCTTGTTGTACTGTGCAAGTTGTTGTTGGTGGAATAAGGGTTGTTGGGGAATTAAAATGGGAATGAATTGGGTTGGAAGCTGAGGGAGACCAGGAATACTCGGCGAGGAGCTGGAATTTAAATCGGCGTGGGTATTGCGCCGCACCAGTCGCGACCACTGTGCAGATTGATATTGATATTGAGAATTACCTGTAGAAGGCTGGCCCTCCATCAAACTTATAAATTCCTTCCGTTGAGGGTAAGGGATAGTCGTTTTTCCTTGACGATTGTGTTGTGGATGTCGTTCGTTCGTCTATCAAGGACAAGCGGGCAATCGAAGCAAATGGCAAAATGCTCTTGCTAAGATTCAAGACGTTGGAGGTAGCCACGCGACTATGGGGNGGGGGGGGAGAAAAGAGAGAAAGAGAATAAAGTCGTTTTCTCCGTAAATTTGATTTTATATTTAAAGTGGTAAACAATTGACTGTGGAAGTAGAAGTGTTCGTGTTCGTAATATTCGTAGGTGGGAGAAAAGAGAGAGGTTTCGGAGGTTGTGTTTTTCCTTTTTTTTTGAGATTGTCCCCTTCTAGCAGAATGAAAGTGATGATATTGAGCGTTATGTGTGCGAGTTTTGAGAGTGATGGTTGGTGAATGTGGTCGTGGTCTAGGGAGTGTAGTGATTGGTATTGGTATTGGTTGTGGTTCTGGTATTGGTCCCTGCTATTTTTTAATTCCGGATCATAACCTTTAGAAGTTCGTATTGAAATTGAAGAAGTGGAGAAGAAAAGGGAAGTTGTTGCTTGATGATCGAGGGTTTGGAATATGGGTATCTGAGTATCTGAGTATCTGGGTATCCTGGGTATCTGGGTATATTTACAACTTCTTCTGTTTGTACTTTTTATTGTATGAGAAAAATGAATGAATGAGTGGTGAGAAAGTTGTGGTTGTAGTTGTGATTTGTGATTTGGTTGGTAGGTAGGTAGAAAGAAAGAGCGCTCGATAAGTTTTTCTTTGCTTTGTTCTCCAAAGACTTGTATCAGTCTATGCACTTTCATACAATAGTCCTGAATGTACAAAGTGCTGTATGTACGGAGTACCTAGTACTGTTTTTGTATGGTACTGGAGGATGGATGGATGGACATGAGACTTGAATATAATATTAAGTAGACTTTTTGGGATTTCAATTAGGACACCAAGTGGTCCGGCAAGCAATAACAAGGGCTTTTGGCTGAGAGGGTGAATGAGGGTGACCCGGTGAAGGGTGAAGGTGTGAAGGTGTGAAGGTGTGAAGTGTGAGGTGAGAAGGAACCGGGAGGAGGAGAAGGAGGAGGAGGAGGAGGTGGTGAATAATAATATTAAATATGAAATATGGATGCTTAAGAAGAGAAAATTGCACTTTCCCTTATATTTAATATTCTCCTATCTCCTACATTTAATTATCATTTAGCTTTATATGATTCGTAACTATTCATAAATCTGCATTGATATTGACTTCAAAAATAGAATTTATAATTGGAGAATTGAATACGAAGTTGAGGGTATTTACTGTTTGTTGTAAGGAATTGAAGAAAGATATTGTACCTGCTTTTGATTCATATATACTACCTAGGTACATACCTACATATATATACATCCATTCATCTCATCCCTCTCCCCTCTCTCCTCTCCCCTCTCCCCTCTCTCTTTCTCTTTCTCATCATCATCATCATCATCATCATATGGACAATTCTTAGATTACCTACCTAATCTATTACTTACTTGTACGAGTACTTAAGTGTATCCTACTTATATTATTCACAGCATTAGTTCACTACTGGTGGATTTGTTCATAACACAACACAGCACAGCACAGCACAGCACAGCATGGCGCTTCTGAGGAATCCATCCCCTAATCAATATCCAAAGTACTTGATTGACTGGCTATTTAACAAAAGAACCTTAAGACTTTCTATATGTATGTGAGTATGACACGAGTAATTAAGAATGGACAAAGGCAAAATCCAATAGCAAAGTCTCATTGACTCTCTTCCTCTCTTCCTCTCTTCCACTCTTCCACTCTTCCAAACCTTACTATTTCCCTAAGCTCTTACATACCTCGTGCCATTCATAACTTCGGAAAATATATAATTTCCAATTCCTTTGTGAGCCTTTCCCTTTAGCCTAACCATCTAACCATTCACATCTCAAGTTAATACCAAGTGTGACTATGTGACTGTGTGACCTCAATATAAATAGTATGTGCCCAACCAGATTGCATCACAAATTCCCAGTTTAGCTTAGATCTCTCCGCATACCTAGTAGGTAGTAGGGACAAAGAAGTTTCCAGCTCCAACTCCAGCGCCAGCGCCAGTTCTTCCAAGGCTTTTTTCTTCGCTGATACCACGTTCTCTCATAGAGTAGCCAAAAGAAATGGATCACGAGTAACAAGTTGGTTGGTAACTCAGTCGTATAATATTCAGCCCTGGAGCGAGGCTCATTAGCTCATTCTATTCAGCTCCTCTACTATGTAAAATGTTCATCACAATTTCTCATCTCATGGAATTAGACGTATGTACAGTGGTGATGGTACCTTGTGCTAACCACCCATGTGCATACAGTGTGTGTGGACTGCATAACGAAATAGCATTAGCTCCCATTGTGGTGCAGTGCAGTGAGCCTATGTCTGTGACTCTGTGGTGTTTAAGAACATATGCGGGTATGTGGTATGTTGTATGCTGATTAATAAGGACCCTCATCTTCGGGGTATTCATACTGTATCAGTCTGACTCTGACACGAGGGGGGGGGGAATTTACAGCTTACAAGACAAGAAGCTAAGCCAACGTGAGAGCCATGAGGAGAACCGAGACGGGATCCAATATATCAAAACGGCCCAGACGAATCCATAAGATTTATGTAAACATATTCATCCTTCCAAAAACTAATCCTATCTAAAGGAAACCCATCTGCAGGACTCAAGTACAGTCCTTAATACTTGTCAGATACATTCAAAACGAGAGGGTTCGAGCTTCGACCTTTCTAGAGTCTGTTCAAAATATGCCGATTTCTCTATTTAATCTATCGGATCATATTTCTTCAAATAATCATTTCATTGATGGATTTATATATATATAGCTATCTACTAGGGTACTCATATATTAAATATCTGTATTTAACTTCCGGGATCCAGAATAATCTGAGAATCCAAAGCTATTAGTAACAAATAAACCTCGATATCAAAATTGATTTACCCCTTAAACTCGAGACTCGGTAGGCTATTAACCTTGGAGGAAGGAATTCTAGAAAAAGTCCGAAAGACAAAGAGAAACGTGAGATTGATTGACAGGACTACCTACATATATACCTATTACCTACCTAGTAGTTTTATATCCTCATTCGATTAAACCAAAAATGGATAAACATCCATATCCATGGATCTCTTTTTCTACGAGTAACTCTTCAAAGATTTTATATAAATGTCAATGTCAATGTATCTCCGGGTAATTGAGGGGTTATATTCAGGGTCCTCCTGCTGGCTGGTCTTGGTTCATATTTTTAATCTCCTTGAATCGAAATTGAAATCTTAAATCTTAAATCTGAATCGATTCCAAAATCCCTACTTTCCGATATATGATCGATCCCATTATCACCCGACCTAAGCCGACGTCCTTTCATCCATCCATCCATCCATCCATCCATCCATCCATCCATCCTTTCATATCAATCCACCAATCCGCCAAGTCAGTTCAACACACTTCAAAAGAAATCTGGGGAAAAGCGGTACGAATTTATCCATTATTACATTAAATTCCATCTTTTCCCATGGAAATTCAATTTAACCATTTAACCAATTAGATTAATACTTAGGAAAGTATATTCCTTTATTTGTTCTTCATTTATTCTTCATTTGGATTGCTCATTAGCTCTCATTAGCTCTCATTACCATCCATACTTTCGCTCTGTACTCGGCAATTGACATCTTCTTCACCGACGAAGTATCGATGTATTCCAAGCTTCCAAAGCCTTTATACTTTTCTTCTGCCACCATCGTAAGGGACCTTTTTAAGTTTTCAATTTTGAGTTTGGCAGATTTTCCACGGCAGTCCAACAGGTCCAATCGTTGTTCTCCCGACCGAGTCTCTTGTTTCTTTCGGGATCGTAAATGCATATAACCTCCTTGAAGTACCGACATACCGGTATCGTACGAAGTAAGCTACTTCACATGATACGAGCAGACTTTACATGATTACTATACCTTTCCGTCTTTCATCTTCAGTAGTTTCTACTCCCCTAAAATCTTCCTTCTTTCCGTCTTCTTTTCCAATGTTCCATTTCTACCGAGTAGACTCACCTCGGCCTTCTCTCCTTTGTCTTTTCTTTATTGGTAGAACAAAGCTTTGATTTGGTGTATTTTGTCTTATTCCGCTCTATCGTATATCGTACCACCTATGTACTATGAATACATTCGATACGAACTCGATCTTAGCACTTCCTAGTCGTCTCCTCACTGCTCACTAATCACCTCTCTCAAATTTGGAATCTCAAATCTCAATCCCACCGGGTCAATCTTCATCAAAAGATATATACAATAATCCGCCATCCAGTCAGTCAACTCGACTCATACAACCCCTTGGCATCTAAACGATGAAGCAAATTCAAGCAATAGCACCTCCTTGGCAAATCCCCTAAATTCAACACCTTAAATTGTCTAAAAAGCCTCGTCGATCCATCAATCAGCTCAACATATCACATATCCATCCATGGGGAAAGCCTGCGAGCCTGCCTTAATTGTGGAGTTGTCTCGTTACTCACTCGTACAACAAAGCACCAAACTTTGATCTGGAAGCCCTTTTTTTTTCGAAGCCAATGATTGATCTTAATCGATGAGGGGAAAAGTATCAGCTCATCAGCTTTGTCCAACAAACCGTTTTATTTCCACTTCATCTGATCTTACATATGCACGTTGGACACCGACACCGACACCAACACCAACACCAACACCACACCATTTTTCTTGTCCACAGACCGAAAGACTCGAGTACGATATTTACATATCCCCTAGTATTAAAATCCAAAATCCCTCTAATATCTCACTAAAAAATTCTACCCGGCACATCCGCATCCTCTCATCCATTCATCCATGCCCTAAAAATTCAAAATTCGAATTTTGATATCCACATCCAAGAAATCTTCAACAATCTAAGTTAATCCAATCCTCTAAAACATCTAGTCTTCAATCCATCTAGGGATAGGCAAAATATATATTTGGGGGCATGATTATATAATATTATATTATTATAGCTTTTGATGTATATAAAATATTATGTTAAGGTTATGTTAAGGTTTTTGTAACCAATAGAATCGCTAAAATGAATAAAAGTGGAGCTAATTTTTAAAAACTTTTAAATAAATAATAAAAAAGTTTACTATTATTAATCAACTCTTAAGTTTTTTCAAAATAATTATATAACTATAATATTGAATTATATAATCATTTTTGACATTTTAACTAATTATTTAAATACCTTCAAAATTACTTTTTTGGGAAATGATATATATTGGCTTTAATAAATATTATATATTATATTAAGTTGATGAATATTATAAGATTATATAATAGCATTTTGCTCATCCCTAAATCCATCTACACCTAGAACTTTAAACTACCCAAACTACTTCTCTAATCGCCTAGCCTCAAGCCTCCCATTACCCAATCGGCAACTAATCCCGGGACCGAAGGCGTCGCTCCCGCTTTGGCTTCAAGGACGTCATCGAATTCCTACATGAATTAGAAATCAACATACAGATGTAATATCCTCCGTAAACATACTCCGTACATACAAATTCGTATGCATCTCTTCGATGACATGACCAACCTCGAGTAAATTATTAATATATATCTAAGCATCCGCATTCGACTCTCCCCATCACAAACAAATACCAACTTGCCCATATACCATACCTACCCAATCCTTCCCTGCCAAGCCAACTCCGGGCATTCCCAGCTTATCCGTTATCCGACCCCCCCTTCCCCCCTTCGGAAGCCACGGGATTGCATCTTGAGAAAATCCATTTTCGAAGAATTTATTTATCGATTTACATATATAAGATTGCATTTGTCGAATCAAATTTTTTTAAGAGTGATTCTTGTTTCTACATATATCTGGCTCATCGTTTTGTTTGGTCTATCTAAGGTTCTCTGTTTGAAAACGTCTGACGTTGGGGTTCTTTGTTTGATATCTGTTATAATACATACGAGATACACTCCATACTATACCATCCATCCATTCAGATTCCAGATTCCAGCTACTGAATCTAATTGAGTTGGGATTCTGGGGATATAAATATATATAACAGCATCAATGGCGAGGTCAATATCGAGGTAAGACTATATATTTGCGCCCCCTCATACTGTACTCAAAAAAACTTCACTCCCAATGCCTTTGCCCAATCCCTCACCTCTTACCCCTCTCATTGATACACCAATACCTCCATTTTTACCCCTCCTCTCCTCTCCTCTCCTCTCCTCTCCTCTCCTCTCCGTGCTTCCATCCTCCTCCTCCTCTCATCACCATCCAACTAACACCCCATGGCCCAGAACATCCACCCGCACAACCACCCTCCTAATTGCCCTCCTCTCCCTCGCCTCCAACACTCTATCCTCCATCCTCTTCCACCAACTCCCAGACGATCCATTCCACCTGGCGGTTAACTATGGCCTATATTTACATTTCGCAAATGTGTTGAGTATTTTTGGGGTTATTGGGGCTTTGAGGGTATGTTTATTTACTTTTCCGGGTGTTCCGGGTCACAGACAATCTTTGAAACTCTATTTTGTAAACACGATTTTGAGTTTCGGCTTGGAATTTCATATGAGAGGGATATATTTTGTTTGGTTGAAAAGATAGAAGGAAGAAATAAATAAATGAACAATTACTAACCAAGAAAAACAGAAACATCCCCTTTCAATCCTCCTCTTTAGCACCTACCTCCTCCTCGACACCCTCCTCTCCTCCATCCCCCGACTCCTCCTCCTAACCCTCCTCTCCAAATCCTCTTCAATCCTCTGCACCCCCGACTCCACCACCTCTCTAGATTTCTCCACTCAATCCCCCACCCTCTCCTCCCCTCAAAACATCAAATCATACTCAATATCATCCAACATCCCCGCCAACACACACGTAGCAGGCTTCTCGGACTTCATGTCCAAAACCGGAGTCGGAGTTCAAGAAGGCTGGACGGAAGCAGGGTGTAAGAGAATTATATATCTGGGATATATCACATTGATTGCGGGTGTGGTGGCGGCCATGGCGTTGCAGGTTTTGGGGGCGCTTTGTGTGAGGGATTATGCGAGGGGTTTGTTTTTGCAGGAGAGGAGTGGGGAGTTGGAGATTGGAGGGGGGGGAATGGAGAAGGAGGAGAGGGGAAGAGGAGTTAAGATGATGGAGAGGGAGGGGTTTAGACCACTGCTGGTTTTGGAGAGGGATTTTGAGGAGGAGGGGTTTAGGAGGATGACGCCTATTCCCGAAGAGAGAGAGTTTTGTTGATTGACTTACTCATCTTTTTGGATGTGGAAGAATGAGATAAGATGAGAGAAAGTCCTACTATTCATGCAACTCGAGAACTTATCCCGTCGAGGATAATATCTAATCCGGGGCCAAAAACAAACGACATGAAATGAGATGAAAGCAATTGGATGAGACGAGATGAGCCGAGGAAATTGTATTATATGAAAGAGACAGAGATGGACATGATGAACGACATAGGAAAATGAACTTTGATTGGATTGGCATTTACCGGGCTTGTATATAGGGGACGGAAAGCATACAGTATGAAGCATGAACAGGGAATGGGCGCTCATTTGATACCACTACTACCGATACCATTGGGGAACTGTTAGAAGAAGGAAATGGAGGAGATTATGAGAAGTATATATTGAATATTAAATAATCAATTTACTATCTCTGTTTCAATCGAAAAGTTGAATGGTTGAGATTTGTTTGGTGGGTACTGACCTGTATGTTCCGTGTTTGATATCTGTAGTGCAGTAATCGTGAGGAGAGGAGAGGAGATGTATATATTTCCATAGCACTAGGGTGAGTAGTAAGTAGATCAATCTCCATATAGTTTTCTTACGCGATTCAATCACTGGAGTCTGGTTTTATTAAAGCGTGCTCTTTGCTGTGACTAAAATAAGTAGACTGGAGTTGTTCGAATTTAATCGAAGGGGATTTGTTTGGTGCTGTTTGAAATGCTGGGTTTTGCTTCATGTAGGGGTTTATGATTCCGTGGTGTTTGGGATAGGATAGGGGTGTATTGGTGGATAGTGTGTGTGAAGTGTGTGAAGTGTGTGAAGTGTGTGAAGTGTGTGAAGTGTGTGAAGTGTGTGAAGTGTATGTATACACCGTTCAAAAAATGAAAAAGGGGGGAGATGGAAGAGGTTGAAATAGAATTGAGAGAGATGGGTGGAGAGATAGAGACTCAGATAATAGCTATATATGAAAAGCAGAACAAGCGTAGCATACACAATCAATATGTCGTAAAATAAGACAAGAAAATGATGATGAAAACTAGAGTAGAGGGAAGTGGTAAAAGGAATAGAAATCAACGAGAAGAGAGAAGAGAAAAGAAAAGAGAAATGAAAGAATCTAGATAATCCATCCACCTACCTAACAAGTACCGGTACCAAATAGATCTCGGAAATTTCTCGCTTGGAAGCTCTAAGCCCGCAAGCTACGCAGTAGATTTGTATTATTGAAACATCCTCCTACTTTAAATATCCGGATTTCTGTACAGGAAATGAATATGGAATATTCTCCAGAACTTTGGGACGATTCTAATTCGCTTCCTGGATGATGATGGTTGCTGTTTGCAGATAGGGTTTTTGTATGTCAAAACTCTATTCAGGTGTGAAGGTATGTGATATATGCATGGGGGGAGTAATGGATCGGGAGTATAAATCAACGGAGAAAGATGAAATGAGATGAGATAAGAGATGAACAATATAATAAACATATCTTCTCTTGTAAAGACCAACAATATAAGAAAGAGTTTGAAGATGTATAAGCCCTCCTCCACCCC
>NGKG01000035.1:158748-200889 GCA_002162505.1 Myriosclerotinia scirpicola | reverse complement strand
GGTTACAAAACCCGATAAGTGAAGATTTCACGCTCCCCTCGTGATGATAAGAAAACTTGATGAACTGGTGGGATACAAAAGAAAACTATTGTTTGTACCTCGCTGGCTGGCAGTTCCGTACAAATCACGGAATAAATCCCGAAGAGAGAAATTTTGAAATTTTGCTTAGGTAGGTAGTGAGAACACCCTAGACGTAAAGAAAGGATATTTTCCCCGTGTCTTGTTTTGTGGTATGGAAGTCAGAGTTTATGTGCATCTCTGTTGTAGAAAGTACTTGAAAAAGTTCAGTTCAGAAGTGACTCCTATGAGAAGTGTAGAAGCTAGAGACTCTCTTTCATGAAGGTATTCCCAAGTCCATACTGTACCTCTACCGCCCTTACAAACCTACTTAAATTATTTATGATACCGGAGATAGTTCCAGTATCCCATCCAATCCCGACAAAAGGGCTTAAAATAGACATCCACGATACCTACAATACCTTTGCATACCAAATTCCATCCATAAATATAAAAAGTGTGACTAATATTTCCTGTGGGGGAAGCCGTGTGAAGGAGGGGAATGTCGTATCAAACTTTGCCTTCCTGCCAGGACTTACCTACTACATACTACTCAGTAGTAGTGGTATGACAATACAAATGAATCCATCTTGACCAATGATGAGGTGGACAAAGCAAAGGTATTGCAGCTGCGTGGCGTACACTGCATGAAGAAACCAGTATTGGGTTGGGTCACTTGGGTGTGGTTGTAGACTCAAGTGTGGGATGCATATATTCTGCAGTTTACAGTTTGTTTGTTTGTTTGTCCCTTGTGGTTCCTCGGCTTTCGACGGGAATTTCCAGCAGCAGTGGGTTGAAAAAGTATTTGATTGCCAGGTGATCATCATGATGAGGCCTTTTTTTTGGTATCAATAGTAAACCCAACTTACCGGTACTGGATATGTTTTATTTTTGGTAATTCGTGAGTGATCAAACTCAAATCATAAGATAATTCCCACACACATGTCCAAAAGAAGACTGTTTCTCAAGAACATGTTTGACTTCTTGATATTTTTGTCTTGTACATTTCGACTTCTTTGGATCTCGGCTCGGATGTTGAAAATGCGTTCGGTGATGTATGTTTGATTAAAGCAGCAATGCAATTGAGGAACGGATTGGGGGAGAATCCTTGTGTGGTGCGTGGGTGCGATAAGAAAATGAGATATTATTACTTTTCTAGGAATCATATTGAATGGGCAAAGGATGAATGATTCCTTTGATGCGTACTTACTACTGGGTAAAGACGCCTTACCAAAGGAGTTTCATCTCATCCGTCAATATGTCGAAGACTCAGTCTCTTTGGGATCGATTCACTTTGAATAGGGGTAAAATGAAGGGGATCGACTCGCTCGATTTCTCATGAACTGATGAGAAACCTCGGAATTAGATAACTTCATCCAGATAGCCCGAGACTTATTCAGAAGTTGTTGTCTGTGGCTTGATCATTAACATCTAGAAGATAGAAGCTACAAGGATCAACCGCATACCGCGCGCTCAGCGAAATTTTACTCCCCTTGTTTGTTGCACTGTTGCACATCCATTGGACTTTGCGGTGGAGTGATTCGATGGATACGCAGTTAGGAACCTGATAGGTATTGATAGGTATTTGATGAAGAATACGTACGGAGTAGAAGTTAAAAGAACAACTTTTCCTTATAAGGAGTTCGCCTTTCAGATAGGTAAGATCCGATCCGAGGGCTCCGGACTCAGGGCTCAGGGGCCAGGGCTCAGGGCAGATCAAGAAATATTCTGAAATCGGAAGAGACAACATACATTAGGTATAATACCACTTCGTGCGGGTAATCGTACGATACCGGCACTCATACTTTCTAGGGCACGTGTTTGACCGACAGAATATTGGAAGTCCAGAGGTTCAGAGGATAGTGCCATAGTGGAGATAGAGAAACCCAAAAACGAACGTGGGGTGTAGCGAAAGAAGATACTTATTGCTAAAATAACGAATTTGATACACTTTTGATAGTAGTCTGTGTAGTTTTTGTGGAGGAGATCATTTTAGATGGATTAGGGCCGAGTAGTGAAGATGAATATCATATCTCAGAGAGGAGGTATGTTTGTGTTAACATCAATCAGTCAATCAATATTAAAGCTCCTACGATAATCTCATCCAATTTTGGAATAATTGGGATGAAACATCTAGGAAGAGATAGAGCAACATCTAGAACTCCCAATCAAGAATCAATGATGAGGCTGAATATAAAACCTATCTCACAACAAAGTGATACATTGTCACCACTGTAAATTCTGAATAAATGAAAAGAATCAGCCTTACTCTTCATCAACGGCTTTTCCTGCATTTCATGTAAAGAAAGACTAGGGGATAAAGTTTGGTACAACCACCTTCCTCTTTCCTTGATCCGATTCGTTTGACGAGTGTGTATAATGACCAAAATAAATCAAAAAAGCCTGTTATACCTGGATAATGGATGATGGATGATGCGACTCTCCTATCCATATCTTATTATCTTCAAGCAATTCCCATATACCTACGAAGGAGGTACGTACCGATATCTATTTTGAGAGGTATCAAGACCATAGATAAAGGAAATGAAATTGGAATTTGGAAATGAAGGATGGAAGAGGAAAGTAGATAACTTTTCATTTTGATAGAACTAATATAGATTTTATGTTACGGAAACCAGCTAGCAGTATTATTAGTAACTGTTTTATAGAACTAGTACTACAAATAGTAAGGAAGGAAGGAAGCACTAACACAACGATAATCGTTAGGAACGAAATGAATGGGGGAATGGGTCGTCTACAAGAGGCCAGCTAAAGAAGCGTGACTGTACACTTCAACTGATGACAACAAGTATGAGGGGATAGAAGGAAGTTGGAGTATCAATATGAATCTTCAACAAGTCATTCCTTTATTAAAGGAAGAAAGAAAGAGGACATATAGCTTTATAGACAAAAGAGAGCTACGTAGCCAATGGCCACCCAACCACAATGTACATGTACCGATATGATGTCTGCATCGAATATAGTTCTATTGGTGAAGAGATTCACTCTTCTCTCTGTCTCTCTCTCTCCTCTTCCTTGTTAGCCAAATTCGCATCCACTACTCTCATAAATACACTACTGCACCACAACCCGAAGTAATAAAATTGCCGCAAGATATGCACCACTACCAACTCACGGATCTACCAAAAGAGATTTCACTATTAGTAAGAATTGGACCATCCTTATACCGGGCCTCAGCACCGAAAAGAGAGGAGAGGAGATGATTCAAGATTCAAGATTCGCCATTTTGATTGAACCCATCTGTCTGTACATCCACACCCATCCATCCATTCATCTACCCAAGTAACCCAACCCATATCTACCCACTCTCCCACTTCATCCAACCAAGTGCCCAAGCAAAGGATAGGACAGGAACGAAAAGAGAGGGGATAACCTACCTACAGTGACTGACTGACTGACTGACTGACTGACTGACTGACTGACTGACTGACTGACTTATTCATTGACCACTGAGGAAAAAGGAAACGTGGGAAAATCAGTCTAAAGTTGTAATAGATCTCTTCTTGACCAGTGGCCACCTATCATTCTCGCTATTATTCTTTTCTACAAACTACAGAGTACTATATTACTTTACTATTATTTCAAATTCCATTATTATTTGATTTGATTTGACTGACTACTGACTACTGACTACCTATTGACTATTATATTATAAGTTACTCTTACTTTTTACTCCGTCAACTACTTACCTACCCTCAAGACTTATCTAGGTACCTTACCTTACCTACCTTAGTATCGTACATCCATCCCACCAAAGAAAAAGATTAATCTCTTTTCATCCTTTTGTATTTTTCCTCCCTTTCCCTTTTCTTCCCTTTTCCCTCCTTCATTATCGTCACCAAACCTAACAAGTACGATTTTGACCTCAGTTTTCTCGATATCATCAACATCCATCCAACAAAGGTCTAACAATATTATCCATTTCGATATATATACCTACCTATCTACCTACCTACCTACCTTCCTACCTACCTACCAACCTACCTTCCTACCTACCTTCCTACCTACCTACCTATTAAATATTTGTTATTCGGATTAAATTTTGGGTCGTTCCTTTCTTCTGGGTTGGAATTCTTTTGGTTTTTTTACTCTTAAGGTGTTCTTGTCTGATTGTTGCCGCTTTTCATTTTGCTGAGTTAAGGTTAGACATTTTTTTTTTTCCTCGTAAGACAAATTTTCTCTTGCTTCGCTTTTTCTTTCCCCCCCTCCCTCACCCAAACATCCACACGCCGCTTTCGCTGCCATTATTGCAATATCAATTTTCTCTCCTCGGCTACATACATAATAGTCTCTCTCTAATGTATGCGATCCAATCCTCGAGGGCTTTTGCCTTCAACTAAAATGTCTAGAGGATAGATATCCATACTGCTATCCTCCCATTCGATCTATTTACTAATACTACCCCATCTGTACAGAATTCTATACTCACGACAACTTTCAGTCGTATACGTTCCTTTCAATCAGATCGAGTACACTACAGGCTTCAGTTCCTTCGAAGCATCTATTCGAATTGATATTCAGTCAAATATGTCTTATTACGAAAATCAACAATGGTCTGCCGCTGGGCAACCTTCTTGGGAACAACAAACCCCACCAGCTCGTTCTGGTATGTTTTGGAAAGAATATTGATCTTATCGCCAGAGTGTCAATTGACAAGTGTTACAGGTGCAAACTCAGTTGTTCCGCGCGGCGAGGATCACTCCAATGCATTCAGCACACAAATAGAGGGTACGTTGAATGAAATACAATGGCCGTGACAATTGGTTCATCTGGTTTTTTGCCTATAGCAGGACCAGTTTGGTTATTTGGATACAATGGGAACGATTCACATGCATATATAATCTAAATGATCGTTTTGCTGGGAATGTCATGAACAAGAAGCTGATGAGTTTTTATTAGAGGTCGACCGTGCTATTGACAATATGGTCAAGAGTGGAAAGATGTTCAACCCACCAGCTGGTGGTCGTCGCGATTCCATGCCAATGGTTGGTCCTTCAAGAACCTTCCCGGAACAATTCGGTATGCTTCACTTCAGACAACGACCCAAAATCCTTTGTCTCTAATCTTTTCATTCCAGATCCCCGAATGACTGCTGGTCCTCCACGACACCACTCGGTTAGCGATTTCGGTGATGCTCGGTCTTTTTCGGGATCCAATCTTCAAAATTTCTATGCCAATCAACGACATCAGCCATCGAGAGGCGCAAATGAAGCCGAACAAGTGATGCAGGCGAAGAGGAGAATGGCGGCTCAGCGTGAGAGAGAACTGCGCAACTATCATCAAGAGCAGCAGTATAATCGAAGTAGGCAACCCTCTTCCGCTGTATAAAAATTCTATTTGTCATAATACCCTTGTACCCAGCGGTTCTTACCCAGCGGTTCGTTCATAACAGTCAAAATTCTGTACATGACTTTTTTCATCTCGCCTACAGTTGCTCTTGCGTGATACAAAAAAAAACATCTTCATCATTTATCTTTGACATATTATGCACATTTACTGACTGGAATAAGGCGTTACAGCTGAGATCTTGGGCGGCAAACCAGACCGTATCGCAAGCCCAGGTAGCGGTATGAGCGAGGAAGAACGTCGTGAGTTGATTGCCCGTCAAAGAAGTGCTCTTTACGGGGAAGGACCAGCCTTCAATGCGGAAAATGGCAGTTTCGATGAGAATGGTACCCCGCGCCCAGCCACTCAGGGATCTACCTCGCAAAATCTTAATGCTGCCCCTGGTGCTATGCGAGGACACTCGCCTCTCGCATTTGACCATTTCAATGCTCAAGCCAGCCAAGTAGAAAACTCTAATCAGCAAAACACTACCGAGCCCCAAGCAGCCACAACAACACAGGCTCCAGGTCAACAACGATCTCGTGCTAACAGCACCTCATCTCCAGCTTCCAACCCTACCAGCTTTAGTCTGTTTGAATCTGCTGCTCAACAGTCTAGTCGAACCTCGACCTCCTCCCCTGGTGGATCCCCACCTCGCCAAGGAGGAAAGGCCAGCGGTGGCGGTGTTGCACCTATCGGCACTCGCCCAAGTGGTCAAGCTGCTAATCCAGCTTTGAACAAACGATCAACCACTCCTTTGCCATCACCATTGAGTTATGGATTTGCCGCTAACGATTCGACTACCGAACCTAAGGATGCTAGAACGACTTCTGCTTCATCAAACCCAAACCCACAAGGACAAACCGAAAGTGGGTTGGGATGGGGTTCCAAGAGTGGTGTTTGGGGTAACAAGAATCTTGGTGTACAGGCATCAGTATGGGGATAAATTTGGGTATGGGTATATGAAATGAACATAGAAAAAAGGCGTGAAGGGAAAGGGGTATGATTCTGCACATGTTTTGTGCGTGGTGGATGGAAACTGGACAAAAAGAAATATCGATAATAGGCTTGGCATGGCAGGCGTATGGAACCTTTTCAGAATTCATCGGAAGGCAGGTTCTGGACGGAGGGGAGCGAGTCTTCTTTATACCACCTCGTTATTATGTCTTGCTTTCTCGGCACATATTGCAGGAGTCTAAATAATTCTCGTAAGCGGTAACAAAGGAAGGAGTATTTTTTTCTCTGTTTTTGTTTTTCGGATGTTCAAATGGTAATACCGGGTGGGAATGGGGTGTGGCTTTTGTTCTGTTTATTTTCTGGCATTTTCGGCGAAAGAAAGAAATTAGCACAACTATATGGGAAACTGATGTGGGATTTGGTTTTTGCGAGGGTCTGTCTGTCTGGGATTGTCGTTCGGATTTGCATAATGGTGTGTTACTCTTTTTCTCGTTTGAAAATTATATCAGGAGCAAAAGTGTATCAGCAAATGGAAGGAATGGGATGATGTGGTTATGAGCTGGGAATGAAAATGGAATGGAATAAAAAGTCTCTTTGCCAGCGGGAATTGGTGTGTTGTTCGTTGACTGAGTGAGTGAGTGATTCGGAATATTTTGTTTTCCTTTGCTTGTGTTTATGGATTTGTGTGAGAGAATTTGAAAGTTTGAGAGTCTTTCCATTTGATCTGGGTACGGGCTGGGTGTTGGGGGATGGGATGGGGATGGGGATGGACTTTTGGGGGTTTGGTTTTATGGTGCTGAGAGGTGGGGAGGGACGGATGGGAGACCTGTAATTAGAGTACTGTGTGCGAAATGGGCAATTAATGGATTTGATGATAGATGGAGGGTTGGAGTGAATAAGGGGGTGGGCAGGAATGATTGGGAGGGAAGCGCAAATGGGAAATATGGTGTGCACGCTGCAAACCTTGGAATACGGTATATATCTGGGTCTGGGTTTGGATACTGGATGAAAAACATTGAACTAAAGGAATTGAATGGTGAATCGAATTGGATTGGATAGGATTGGATAGGATTGGATTGGATTGGATGGGATGGGATAGGATAGGATAGATGAATATTTAGTGATTAGGTACGCTCATATACCGATATCTACCGAGAGAGCCGGTCCTAAGTGTCACGGTATCTGATAATCTGATATCTCCCCGTGATATTCACTCTCATTCTTTAGGTTGGTACATCTGATGGATTAATTCCATATCATCCGCCGGTAGCATCCATATATATATTGTGCGTTTTTCTCGGCTCCCAATAGAAATGCTAATGATGTGAGGCGATGGCGATTACATGCGTTGCGCTTGATGGGGGAGGTGTATGGATCCATAGATACCCAACCTCGAGCCCACCAGAAGTAAAAGTAAATTAAGTACTACTGTACTACAGCCTCACGATGAGGATGGAAAAGGTAAATATATTCGGAGTAAGCCAAGTATTTAGTCTTTACTCAGGGGGGAGGGGGGAGGGTAGTAGAGTAGGTGGTAGGTAGTAGGTAGTAGGTAGTAGGTAGGCTAAAACATTCATTATTGGTGTTGAAAGTTAAAACATCAAAATTTCTGGGTTGGTTTAGGCAGGAAATGGTAAATATCATACGATTTTTTAAGCATGCATGTAATATAACACATGATGCCGAACTTCAAGGAAGTAGGATAGGGCTTGCTTTAGGTTTGGATGGATAGATTAATAAGGCGACTCGATAGTAGATACTCTCCATGTGATATGATGTGGTATCTCCACGTTTGGGGATCGTCGGATGGATGATTTGCCGCGTAGAAAAGGTTGGGAGTGCTAGTGGATTCTGGAAGCGTGAACTTGAGTACTGGTTAGTTGATCTCTGATGTTTGATGGAGGTAAAGAATAGCTTCTAGGTTGGCAGTGGTTCAACTGTGGTTGGCTTATTTGATGGGTACTGCGCCACTTGTTTTGTTTTGTTAGATTGATGCAGTTCTTTCTGTTTTCTAGCTTGGGTGCTTGGGTGCTTGGGTGCTTGGGTGGATGGATCCTTGTCACGGTGTGGCAGGTGGATGGGTGGGTGAGTGGGTGAGTGGTCGAGTGGTTGTTTGACTAACTTAATGATGGGTTTGATCTGGATGAGGCAAGATTATGGTTGGTATACTCATTCATCTAATGATGGTTCTAGAAGTGTAACGAGAAAGAGGGGAACCTTGGAAAGGTTTAGACACCCCCAATCAGTCTCCAAATATCCAAAAATGGGAAATAGACTAGGGGGGGATGATGTACCATTTGCTTCTTTCTACCGGGGGTTAATGGTTGTCCGGCTCGGTTCTTTCGCTTTTATGGAATATCAATCATCATGGATTAAAGAGGGCCAATTAAATTGCTATCTGATAATGTGTTGGCGGAGTTAGGTGGTATGGAATATTGAGATTTGCATGGAAAATCACGATGAGATGAGGATGAGGATGAGGATGAGGATGAGGATGAGGATGGGGATAGGGATAGGGATGGAATGGAATGGGGATAAGGGAATGAATGAATGAGATGGATGTTACTTCGTAGATATCTAATATCTAATATCATCAAGGCATTTATTTCTTCTCTCTTGCCTCGGTCGAATTTGATGATACTGTACCGTAATTATCAATATTTTATGTTAATATTTTATATTTTATATTTTATATTTTGGTATTTATCATCCTACCTATCCTTTCCTGACAACAAAATATACTATTTTATACTGTTTTACCTATTTGATTGCAATGTCAACTTTATTTACTTCACCCATCACCATACCTACCCATACCGACCAAGTACTCACCAAAGGAATTAACAATCATTACTGTATCTACCCTTCTTTCAAAACTTTCCGAATACCGCGTGTAATGATCGTACAACAGTAATATCTGAACCCTCAACCACCTTACACAAGTCCAATACCAATAGCTTCTTCAAAAAGTTTCACCCATCACAAAAGCTTCCCATTTCAAAACATATACGGAAGGATTTGACCACTTTACTCTCTCATAAGGCTTCTAGGCCTGAGAGTAGGGATTCGATTCGACAGTTCCAAATGACTATAGGCGATTTTAAAACACGACTGAGAGCCAAATTTCAACGAAGACATTCACATACTTCTTCCATAGGATCCGCGAAAGATGGGGAAGGAGAGGGGGATGGAGAAGGGGAAGGGGAAGGGGAAGAAAAGGTTCATTCTTTAGAGGAAAGGAGTAACTCGATAACCCGAAGTTTACGAACGAAAGCGAGTTTCAAGTTACATCGAGTATCAATATATGGAGGAGGTTCAACAAATGCTTCATCAAGAAATGCTACAGGTTCAGGCAAGAGGAATA
Source organism: Myriosclerotinia scirpicola (assembly GCA_002162505.1). Taxonomy (NCBI): domain Eukaryota; kingdom Fungi; phylum Ascomycota; class Leotiomycetes; order Helotiales; family Sclerotiniaceae; genus Myriosclerotinia; species Myriosclerotinia scirpicola. The sequence continues at coordinate 191,165 of NGKG01000035.1, read as the reverse complement.
GTATTGTTGAAAGTCAAAGTCAAAGTCAAAGTCCGAGAGAAGCAGCAAAGTTTGAAGAAATAATCCGAATTCATGATAATAATGGTATTGAGGTTGAAGGGGGACATGGAGATGGAGATGGAGCTGTTGGCGCGGAACTAAGGTTACTAAACTTTCAAAATAGTATGAGTAGCGATCTGCATCAACATCAACAACTTCTTCATCAACAATCTCTTTCACAAACAACTTCACCATCATCACCACTTTTTAAACAACAATCCTTTACCAATTCCAAATTGATTATCGGAGACGATATAAATAAACACGATAGTTTATCAACATCAACTGATTTTCCTACACCGAATACAGATATACCAAGAGTGTTGGAAGAAGACGAAGACGAAGAAGAAGACGTCGCGCGCGAAGAACAAAAGGATGAAATTCGAGACGAGCCGCAGTCGCCGACAGAATCTAGAGAAGTGAAATTTGAATATCAAACACCACAAAGCCCTATCAGTCCAAATAATAGTACCGCTACCCACCAACCTATACCACGAAAGCCCGAGTTATCTAGACGTCAAAGTTTACTTCCTCATCAACAAACGAAATTAATAAAAACTTTACTAGAAACGGATTTACCAGCACAACCTGAAGTCAACATACCAGCTGCTGGAAGTGTGAGTGCTGATTATTTTTCCAATCACGGTCCTTTAACGATAAACCCAACGATGGTTACTCGAAAGATATGGGTTAAAAGACCCGGTGCTTCTGCGACATTGGTTACTATACATGAGGATGATTTGGTTGATGATGTGCGAGATATGATATTGAAGAAATATGCCAATTCGTTGGGAAGAAGTTTCGATGCTCCGGATGTTACGTTGAGGATTGTACCAAGGGAACAACAAAGACAGGAAAGGACTTTAGGACCGGAAGAACCGATGAGTCGAACACTTGATGCATATTTTCCTGGCGGCCAGACCGTGGATGAAGCGTTGGTAATTGATGTACCTGTTAGAAGGACGCCAAAACCATCTCCTAGGCCCAATGGTCATCCGGTATATTACGAAGAAGGGCGACCTACTGAAGCTGGATCAGATTACTTTCCCCCTATGCCAGTACCAGTTCCTTCACCGGGCTTACAACACAGTGTCCCAGTCCCTAATGGAACCCAACATGCAGCTCCCTTGTTACCACATTCCATGTCGGTACTGACAACCGGTCATGTACCCGCTTTACCATCTCCAGGAGCTCCAAGAAGACTTCATGCCTCGAGACCAAGGATAGGACGAACTCATACTTCCTCCCCAACAATTATTAGTGTACACGGTCAAGCTCCTGCTACAAACAATGGTACGCAATTTCAACGTGGCGGAAGATCAAGAACTCACTCAAATGCCTCAGAAAAATCCACGGCTCCTCCTCCTCCACCACTTCCCACTCCACCTGCGCCAAACCAAGAACTTGTACCCCAACGAGTCGCCACTCCTCCTCCCAGGGTATCTTCCCCTCGACCACAAAAACGAACTAAGAAGAAAATCGGAGTCGATCATCCTTCTTTACCAGCCGGTATGCTCAACGGAGCCGTCCCCCCAATCAACGTTCTTATCGTCGAAGATAATATCATCAATTTAAAACTTCTCGAAGCCTTCATGAAACGTCTCAAGGTCCGCTGGCAAACCGCCATGAACGGTCGCGAAGCTGTAAATAAATGGCGAGGCGGTGGTTTCCATTTAGTCCTAATGGATATCCAACTTCCCATCATGTCCGGACTCGAGGCTACAAAGGAAATCCGTAGATTGGAGAGACTTAATAGTATAGGAGTTTTTAGCAGTAGTGCAAGTAGTACTGCGCCCAGTGAGAAGGACATGGCGGGCGAGGAACCGGCGGAGGGAGATAAGTTACCCAGTACGGTTCTTTTTAAGAGTCCGGTTATTATTGTGGCGTTGACGGCTAGTTCGCTGCAAAGTGATAGGCATGAGGCGTTAGCGGCGGGGTGTAATGATTTTTTGACCAAGGTTGGTTTACTCTCTTTTCTGATCTGTTTTCCCTCTGATCTATATTTCTGAGGATCAAACTAACATACCACAAGCCCGTCAACTTCGTCTGGCTCGAACGCAAGGTCATGGAATGGGGATGCATGCAAGCACTAATCGATTTCGATGGTTGGCGCAAGTGGAAGGATTTCTCGTCACAACAAGCGGCGGAAAAGGACGCGGCTGATGTAAAGAAGAAGGATGCTCAGGGGGCGGTAAAGGCGAAGAAGAAGAATCGGACTAGCATGGGAAGTTTGGCTGGATTGGCGGGATTGGGGGGGCAAGGAGGGAGTAGTACGAAATTATCGCAGCTAGGGCAATTGGGTGATGGGGTGAGGGAGGCTGAGGTGGTTGTGGGGTGACGTGATAGAGCTTGACGAATTGGGGGAATTGGGAGGATTACGTGACTTTGTACTGAGCGCTGCGTTGTATGGCGTGCCATATACCATTGTGATGGGTTGGAATTTCTTTTGTTTTTATTTTGTGAGCATTGGTTGGAAGGAAGAGGAGGCTGCTCTCTTTCTTTTATCCATTTGGGTTTTGGGTTTTGGGTTCGGAAACGGGGAAGGAGCCTAAAATATACACATGTCGTGAGACGGGTAGGACGACTGGCGTTGGGTTGGGGGTTGGAACGTTGGAATTGATTGATTAATATCCTTAAGAGTTCTTACGTTTTTTGATTGAGGGTGAATATTGGAGAGAGAACGAAGGGGTAGGGGGGTGGAGGGTGAAGGTAGAGGATGTGAGATACTGGATTGGGATGAACGGATGGAATTATTAGAGTGAATTGAAACATGGCAATGATATTGGTGTGGAGGGTGGAAGTTGGAAGTTGGAAGTTGGAATCACGTTGAAGTACTGGGGGTAAATATTGCAGAGGGAGAGGTGGAGGCTGGAAGTACATGTATATGCATGGATAGAACATAAATGGTGATGAGGCAGAGAAATCGGATATTGGAAAGTGGAAGAGGGAATTAATAACATTAACACAAACAAGACTTCAATTCAAAACTTTAATACTTCAAGGCCCTAAGACTTCATCCATTCCATTCATTCTCATTGTTAGCGCAGAGATGTAATTATATTAGAATCAAAGAGATTGTATAGTTCTTCGGTTCTTTGGTTATTCGGTCTTTGGTTGTGTTTGCAAGGTGTGATGGTGGGGTGTGATATTGAAGATGAAAATGGAGTGGGTGTAAGGAATGAAGTTATAAGGAGATGGGTAGGGAAAAGAGGAGAAAGAAGGAAGAGAAGTTGTAGTGGTTTGAGGCTTTGAGCTATGGATGTTTGTGGGAGGGGGGGTTGGATGGGGTTTGGTTGGTGGGAGCTGGAGGGATTTGTGTTTGGATATTAGTGGGAGCTGGAGGGATTTGATATTTGGGGGGGTTTTTGTTGGTAGTAGAGTGATTGGGTGTTGGGGTTGGGATTGATTTGGATTTGGGTGTGGATGTGGAGGTGTGGAGAGGAGGTGGTGGGGTGGGATGGGATGGGATGGGATAAGATTATTTGAGGTGTTAAATGTTGTATGGTATTTAAGAAGAGGAGGGGAGGGATAGATGGTTAATCAATTGATTTGAGATGTTTTTTTTTTGGAGTTGTGGATGGGTAGAATGGATGGTGAATCTTTTAAGAGAAATCGAAAGGGAATTGAAGATTGAAATGTAGGGGATAGGAAAGTTGGGGTGGGATTTGAATATTATAGATATGAATCTGGATGGTAATTATACGGTATATTGATGAGCGAAAGGAAGGGCTCTATGGCTTATAATGTGAGAATTATATTTGAGTTTGAGATTAGGAGGTTGATTGATTAGATACGTAGATGTAAAAAATTAGATGAGGATTAGATATCGATAGGTGGGAGGATGGTCGTTTTTGGGTATTCGCATGAGAAGGAAGAGGGATGATATAATATTGTGAATTCTGATGGCCAGTCCTGTTGAGAACCCTTGCTTTCGAGTAGATTAATCCTACTAGCAGTATGCTCTGCTAAGGGGCTAATTGAAGATCTAATCATTTCCTGCGGGTAGAATTGTACACGCATTGTTGGATGGAACTGCGATACATTAGTGCTTTATTCTTAATTCTTGGATCCAGGGACCGGAATTGGGACGGAAATTTAAAAGGGGGACTTCTTTGGCGAGTTTGCTAATGTGGATGCGTACGTCTATTGTCAAGTATGTTAATTTGCTATTCTTGGTTTCGTGGTTTCACTTATGCTACTGCGTCGAAGACTCGAAGATTGGGACTGGTAAATTGTAACTGGGGTGTATATTTTGGGCATGGAGCAATGGGGGTGAGTGGGAGAATAACGGTGATGGAGAATGTTTGCGTGACGTTTTTTTTGGCCTGGTGGATGGAGCATTGCTAGTAGACTGAGGTAGCCGAGATCGATTGGTCAAGCTATTGAAGCAGATATAGCTAGTTGTAGTGCACAAGTTGTCCCCGCGATTAGATGCTTCAACGATGGGTATTGGGTATCTATTGAAGTATACTTGTTGTAGACTAGGAAATGTTCTTTGCCAAAGCAAATCGATGTAAATACCTAGTAAGTCAAGAGCGATGATCAAAGTTGACTGTATTTCGGATCGAGGGATAATCATCGGGTAAAGTATAGGGGTAATAGTTCATTATGGGTTGGAATATATCGTCAATTGTTCCCAGAGGCTTTGTATATTGCCGAATTCATAAGCTACACTCTGCAATCACAAGTATCGACTATCGATAGCGATTGTATGGATTTAAACGCGGTTACAAATAATGAGGAATACGCAGGGAGCAAAAGGGGCATTGTCACTACCGGAAAGTACGCACTCTACTCTTAGCGCAATGGCTCGCTTGGCTGGCAATAGACTCCTTTTTAACGACATTGTCATTTTATATGTTACAGTTTTATATGTTTCTTCATAGATTTAGCACGACACACATGAAAGTGGGATGTTCGATGTTTGATACTGTATAATACTTGGATCTCTATATTAGGCGGCGGCGAGGGACAAGGTGATGTTTTAGTTGGAAAGAATCGAGTCGGCTCTTGCATGATAACGTCCGGCTTGGCTGGATATCAAATTCCTGCAGGCAATCCTCATCTATTTGGAAATGGACGGAAAACTATTAGGCCCAACAATATCCTCAACAGGCACATCAAAGTTTAGCATCGATTCACTAGCAGCATCATGACTTCCAAGTCGACAAAAGATATCTATCCGTCCAGAACGATCGCAAACCTCAAAACACTTGCAATGTGGATTATCCAGTACCTAAAGCTTACTAGGCTTATTTTCGAAAGCGCTACCTGTGAGGTTGAAGCTAGCAGCGTTTCTTGTGAAGCCTGTTGTATCACGAGAGAGAGTATAGCATGTTTGAAAATAACCCAAACTCTCTAAAAAATCGCATAACCATCTCATCGGTGAAGCTCAGCTCATGGAGAATAGATATCTCTACCCTTTTATTCCGTCCACACCATTGGCCAAGCTCAAGCTCCCTAGTAACTCATGTACTTTCAGGTCTAACCACTCAACATGATACGTCCCTTATGAGCACTTCTACCCCGGCTACCATTGGTATATCAATGTCAAAATCTGATTGTTCATCTCAAGACTGGATATGGACATTCCAGAGTTGGAAACTAGGTCCTAATCATTGTTAGATTCCAAGTCCGAAAATTAGGGGTCCATCGGTCTAATCGTCCTCGGGTCAAACAATCAGTGGTACCCGTCCCCCATATATAGCCGCAAGTGGGATCCGTGCCTGACCCGAGAAATTCTCTATCTGACTGCTTTGAAGTAGTCCTCGAATTACCTTGAACCGAGAGTCATCTGCTCCCCAAAAGAGTATCTGGTACCTAGTTATCCTTGGATGCACCGAGTAGGAATTGTTATTTGATAGCAGCTTTGCCCCACAAATTATGAGTCCTCAATCCTGCAATGAGCAGAATTGTAATACAAAGTCCAAGAGGCTGCAGAGTGAGCAACGGATAGGTTAAATCAAAGAATGTGAGTCATCAACCGTATACTACCAAATTGTAAGTCAACATCAACCTGCATGTACGCCACTCTAGGAGGACTATATCAACTAGTATCCCCGCTCTCGAAATTTCCGATATCATGTACATGAATTTTTGATGAGTGAATGTCAATTGATCAATCATATCTGTCCAATGGACCACAAAACCCTACTTTTCATACAGTTCTGCCTGTCTGATTGTTACGCGAAGAAGATCATGGGGAATTGCGCTTTTCCGTTTTATGTTGGCCGAAAAGGCTGTGTTAAATGGATATGATGTGAACCAATTATATTGACTTTGTAAGATCCACGATGACTCGCCGGTACAGAATAGGTATAGTTGTAATAGTTGTTTAACAGGGATTCACTACGACCTGCTCCATTGCTTCGCGTGAGATTGAGCTCGAAATATTCATATTAGATTCAGAATTTCCTTCAGGCTTCCAAAACTTTTTGTCTTTCCGTAAGATTCATTTAATCCAATTGTTATACTCCTCGTCGTTGATTCTGTTCTGTGGATTTACGGCAAGTAGAGTCACTCGGAACGATACCCCTTCATCATTCTAAATCCCTGATCTAACGCCTTTACAAATCATCTAATCGATAAGGCTGTAGTCAATTGGAACTTCACAATGTCTACAGGAAATCCAATGCCTACTTTCAACTCTTTCACCATCACGCAGCCCTTCTTGGGTGCACCACTTCAATTCCAACCTGCTCTTGGATCAAGAGAGCTTGAGGATTTAATTAATGCTTACGTTGTTGGAAATGCTTGTAAACAAGATAAGCTTTCCACCGTGACCATCGATTTCTATAACCATGCCACCGTCGACATCAACACTGGTTCTCTCGTTCGTCGATACGATGTTATGCCATGGTCTTTTGAGCAAAGCCCTTCTCAATCACATTCTTCAGGATTGAGCCCACCGATTTTCACTCCTAGTCCTGCATCCTCATCTACCTTTGCAGATTCCACTCATAGCTCAATTAGCACCCCTCCAAATCGAACTAGAGGGTCACGAGTTACAAAAAAGACGAAAAAAGATACCAAGAAACCTGCGGAGATTAGACTACCTGGTTTCTCTATCATGACCAAGGATGGTATTGACGTTACAAATTCGGCTGGCCGCGGAACTAAAACGAAGGAACAGAGAGAACATGCACATCTGATGAGAATCATCAAAGCTTGCGATGAGTGCAAGAGAAAGAAGATCAGAGTCAGTTTCTTCCCATAGATAATGTTTGAGTACTTGCTAAATGGACTATAGTGTGACCCATCTCATAGACGTTCCTCACATACGGATATGTCCAGAGCATCTACAACCAAACCTTCCCCTCTTTCACAATCGAATCCAAGTCCTGCTGCCTCTACTCCTTCATTATCTAGAGAAACAACACAAAGCTCTGAAAAAAGTAGTACTCCAGTTGATTCCTTCGCAATGGAAGATTTTGTTCTTTTTCCAGAAGACGACCTCAACCAATGGAACCCAGAAATGTCTATCCCAGGCTTCGATACCCAATACAGCGACTTCAGTATGACCAACTTCGATACTTTCCCTGATTTCGATACCAGTTTCGCTACAATGCATGAGGATCTATCATTTGACTTCCCATCATTCCATCAATCGTCATCTTTTAGTAGTCAATCAATCAATACCACCAGCAATGTACCAAACTACAACAACGCACAACCATTGGCCCATGCAGATTTTAACTCGCAATACATCTCCCCAGCTCAACAACAATCAAATCTAGATTTATTCGATTCATTTGGCGAATTGCAAGATTACTCGCCTACCCACACTCAACAGGCGCATCCACAAGCTGTAGCAGATGAAGATCCTGGGAAGATTAACAGTTACGTACACGCTCCGGTTTCGAGATCTCAAGCATACAATCTCTCATCAGTATCACCGATGGTGACTTCTCAGATCGGCGGTGCAGCCACCTTACAAGACTTTTCTACATTCGGTTTCTCGTCAACTGATAATTGTCACCAATCACAGGGTCCAGTGGACCTTGGCTTCGTGAATGCCGGACTAGATGGCGCATACGATCATGCCACTGGTTTGAGCATTGATTCGGGCATTGAATTTTCACCACAGTCACGATCACCACAATCGGAATCAGGTGACAACGCCCTTGAGACTGTAACCAGTGCCAAGAAGGCACGTAGCCAACGCAGCAAGCACCAAGGACTCTTAGAACGCGAATGCAGGCGCTTTGACGATCATGATCGCGAGCTTGTAAATGCTTTCCTATCCGGCAACAGCGAGCCGCATGTTCCTGGTGCTTCCACCAGCCAATTAGCTTTGAGTTCGGGCGTATTCCATGGTGATGTCTTCCCAATGAACATAATCACTACTAGGAGCATTGCTTCTAGTAGTAGCCCCGTCCATGAAGAAACCTCATGGAGCTTTGAATCGACACTCTCCTCGTTGGCTAAATCTAGGCCTGAAGTACTCCAGAATACCGTGGAAGGCCAGGGCGAAGGCGTGCTAACCGTTGTGAAACCACACGAACGCCCCGACGGCCTTGCAAGACCATCTTCCTTGATTATCATTGATGCCTCTATGATTCGTGCTGGACGAATAGTTGGCGATGACATTTCGTCACGACCTGCAAACTTTGCCACGAGCTGTTCGGATCAACAGGTATCAAGCGTCGGTACCGACATTACATCTACACACCTAGCTGTAAGCTCGCCAATGTTAAGCCCAAGATCCAGGTTCGTCGTAGATGCTACGCCACAGGTACTATCTGGCGTAGTTGCTACTCAAGCTGGGTTTGTACCAGAACGCGTCAGTACAACTTCTTCTGGCTTCGTCCTTGTGGACAAACTGGATCCAAAGGCATCCTCTGGCTTTGTCGACAAGGTAGACAATAACTCTTCGAATTACGGCAACCTTCAGCACATTAATGTAGCTGTAATTTCGAACCTCCAGGATACTTCGGCTGTACCACCCCCCAGCCCAAGCCCAAGCCTCCACACTTCGGGATACACTTCCACGCTTGTTAAAAACAGCGCAGAAGCTGCAACTACCCCCGCTACGACCATTCATAGGATTATTTCGATCCTCACCATACTATCATTATGTCTTGCCGCCACCGTGGCAGCTGCGAAGCAAATCGAGGCCTCAGCAACACTCTTGACCCTTTGTCTAGTCGCATCCATGTGCTGTACCTCTGGATCGCATACTTCCGGAGCGAAGACGAACGTTATGAACACGTTCATCAGTGCATCCATGTGGAACTTTTGGTCCGATATGAAACTCAATATCGATTGCGGACGTCAACGTGTAAGTTTCTCTGACCACGGACCTCTGCCGGGGTTCGGCTCTCAATTGCAGAATATGTACTAATTGGTTTTCAATAGGGTTCAACACAAAAGTACAATGGATCAATAGATACAAGTACCCGTGATCAGACGATGAAGAGGTTCCTCCCGAGAGTTTCGATCTAGATGTCGAGAATTGATTTCCTGCTCCTATTGATGCTGGAGTTTTGGTCCTTGATGCGGGGTTGCATTCGGTTGATGTCATGGTGTGTCGGTTGTGAAATGATACTCTCTGGCTTTGCTGAGCATTGCACTTTTAAGCATGAGAGAAAAGGGAAAGGAACATCGCATAGATGTATAGAACTTCGGTAGACGAGGTTTGAAAATCGTCTTGGCTGGCGTATGGGGTGTATACTATACTATTTGCTTTCTTTCGGCACGACAAAACATACTCATGTATGTTTTGATGAAATTTTCTGTGTGTGGTATATTCTAGATAGCGACCTAGAAATGAGAATCTCGTTGCTATCTTTTTTAAATAAAGATTTGTTCTGGATCATTGCTATTGACTTCTGGTATCACTTATTGTAAACTTCTTTCATTGATTCTCGGGTGAAACTTGACTATCCATTATAATAAATGAAACATCTCTTTCGTCTGTACTGAATCTCACGATTATATATGGATTCAATTACTCTATAACCTAACATATGAGTCCACGAGGGATAAATACCAGCTGTCCCTTCCCTTGATTTTATTTTGCTCAACTTCAAACTACTACTATAGTATCAAAAACAGAACAATCCAAGAATTCCAATGTGCTTCTCAACATACAAATAAATCATTGATACCACTAGTATTATACTTGTCTATCTGAAATGACCGCCCCCCGTATTTACTAACAGTCTAACATTGAAGCTAGAGCTCGGGACGATCCGTTGCTAGTGGTAATATGGTACTAGTACTACCGCTACCATAGTGCAAGATTTCCAATTACTTAGTTTTGACGTCTCATTGAGCTTTGAATTTGGAGTGAGATTTAGTGCTGATATAGTAAGAATTATAGATGATATATTCGTGAATACAATTTTTTTGAACACGTTTGAGTTAGAGATCAAGTCAGCTGATGTGATGATTTTCAACTTTCGATTGGTACTAGGGGTCGAGTTCAAGCTATTTATGCATCATGTACTAATAACCCTCCATGATCTCTGCCCGTCTGTAGCATTTGATCTTAAACTGCTCCAAGGAAATCTCTCTTTCCGACAGGTACACCCTCCTTTCTACAAACATCACGTTAGCACATCCTATTCTCCCTCTAATTCTCAAAACTCCATAGCCCTCTCTGTTCCATTTCAAAAGTCCTGCAGAAAACAAAACATCAAAACATACCTCAAAATATCATAAGCAGTAACAGCATGGAAAAAGAAGTTTGGAATCGCGAAATTCAAAACGAAATCCTTTCCGGTGAATTTTAAATCTCCGTTGGGGAGCTTCATGATTACCTCGGCTTCCTCTTTGCCATCTGTGCAGGTGGGGGGAAGAGCTTCGAGGATCTCGATTGTGCGGTTGATGCGGGCGTAGAGGCCGGCGAACTGGGTGGGTTTGTTAGAATGGTGGACTTTGTATGTTGGGGGAATGGTGAGGGAGAGAATAGATTATAGGTGATATGGGTGATAAGGAGGAGTATGATAAGGAGGGAAGGAAGGAAGCAAGAAAAGGAAGGCAGAGAATATACTCCCATGATGGCTACTATGTGCCCCCTCGAGTTCTTCTAGCCTGAATCTCAATGATCACTTCTCCCAAGACAATGATCCATCACTCGATAGACAATTTCCCCCTTACTCCTCCCAATCCACCCACAAAGAAAAGAAAAACACAAAGACTCACATCCGTCTCATTATCCTCCAAAACAACATTTTCCGCACCCCCAACCCTAACAGCCAATCCCTTAGCCGTATCAGACAAGCGTTGGATTTGATAAATCAAATCTCCCATATCGTCAATCAACTTTGCATTGATGATCTTAGATTCATCATTATTGACATGTGCTTGTCCTTTTGCGAGGATTTCTATGGATCGAGACAGTGTCAATCAGTGTACTAGGTGGAATACATGAAACGGATAGATATATGAGATAGGATGGGATGGGATTGGTAATACTAACTTGACAATGACTTCAATTGTTTGATGAAAGGGGGAACCGAGAGGTCGTAGAGTGTGAGAGGCATTTTGTATGAGTGAATAGTTTTGTGAAGGGTGGTCTGTATTTTTGTATCTTAGGCGAGATAGTTTATAGAGGAGAAGTTAGAAATGAAGCTGAATCTGTTGGATGTTTATATAGAGTTGTCTGTTGTGAAAGGCGGGGTCAGAGTTAAGTGGTCCCTCCTTCCATTTATATACATCACTCCACATCACAACTTCCATTTCACTCATAAACCTCCTTGAGTCACCGTCCATCCCCGACTCGCACTTTCATTTCTACACATTCCATCCTCTTCCATGCTCTAAAAGTCTATTACGAATTTGTAATCAAAGCTCCACCGCCGGACTGCGGAGATTTCGGTGTTGGTAATCACGTGTTACACAATGTACCCGGTGCGTGATTACTTGGAGAGAGAAGTGGAGTGACTTACAACAGCTGGATTCTTATCCACACAAGTTGATTGTATTTCAAAGCAATGAATCATAATTTGACGAAAATGTTCAGCTCAAGCTGGAAGACTAGAGTTAATGCCCGATTTGGCGGAGTTGTACGAAATATGGAGAGCGAGGAATAGCCATTGCGTAAACTTCCAATGGCTATTCCTCCGCCGACCTTGTGGTCGGCGAATTCAATATAATTAAAAAGATGTACTGCAAAAATAAACATAAATCTAGCCAAAGATCAACGATATAAATTCAGCTAACATAGTGTTCTGCAATCATGTCATATCTGTTCATTTTTCCATCTTTTTCCATGTCCTGTTTGGTTTTATACTCCTGGGTAAAAACCGCAAAAACAAACCCATCCCTTTGTTTATATATCATTCCGCAACCGTAGCAATCCCTTTGAATTAACGTGAGCAAAAAGAAATGGAGAGAAGGGAATTGCAAGTATTTGTACGCAGTTGCTGTGTTTTGAGCCAAATAGGTTCAAACTGAGCAATGCGAAAGCAAAAAGGTAAAAAAAAAGCAGACCACTCTATTCCATGTTAAACCCAAAGCCATTGAAGATAAGAAAGTCAGTACGCGAAAATGGGTAAGAAGAGTGTGCGTGTAGGTAGTTGCTAATGCAAATCGTTGATCGTGGTGACTGTTAATCGTGGGGGAATAGTTATTAGGCGTCACGGCGTAAGAGTCATCGTGGTGTGTAATTCATAAGTTCATGAAACCTTCGTATGCATCAAAACAGGCGCTATTCCTGGTCCGTATTGATTTTTTAGGGGCGTAAAAGTATGAAGAGGACATCGCCGCTGTGAACACGACCACCATCAGATAATCTCCTTTACGTTAAAGGGAATGATCATCAAAACTCACCGTTTTACATCTCTTCACTTGGTGAATAGAACGGATATGTCTCGCAGCCCAACTTGTAATAAAAGATACTACAATCCCTATGAAACCCAGGGTTGGAATACTGGGTAGGAATTGATCGATTTTTGACATGATGGTGGATGCGATCCAATGGTAGAGTTGAAGGCAGGCAATAATGGGTATCACATATAGTAGTATAGATATAAAAATCTTTTGGCGTTTCGAAGCTTGTCTATACTTCATTACACAATAGCGTATATGAATTGCAGCAGCTTTGTTTGCTCCTCGAGTCAATGTCCAGGCATATCCATTGTATCGATTGCCTCCTGGTTGCATGGAATCATATGTATAAGCATCAAATTCCCCAGCATTATGACTTGGGTACATGTTACTACCATCGCCATATAGTCTAGTGTTGTCATTAATACCGAAGGGTTGAGCCTCATTAACATTAAAGCCAAGCCCTTGTTCGAAATCTGAATTGGCATAAGACGGATCTGAATATATTGTAGGCGTATTGAATCCAGTATAATAGTAGGACTGTCTGCTAGGCGGTTCGGGTGGAAATGATGGGATTCGAATGAAGTTTCCACAAATAAACAACTTGACCGCCCCGCCGCAACCACAAGTATAATCAACATTTACACACCAGCACTGAGTGCAAATATATCGATGGGATGGATTGATGCGAGTGAACTCAAAGTGGGCGGTCTCGAAATGTGTTTGTAGAGCTTCTGTATCAGCGAAGGATTGTGGACACTCCCCGTCAAGAAAGTAGCAATTATATGATGCATCTTCCAAAACACCAATAGGAAACTGACCACCATGTTGAATGGGAGAATAATGAGCCGCAACACGAGCTTCGAGACTTGTTGGGGGAGAGAAACCATATATATATTGGCCAGGGGTAATTTCCAAGTCGGATGCACCAGGTGAAAGGAACATCAATTCGTGATCGGGGGGTACTTCGTGCGCGATACTAAACTTCTCACCAATACCCAGCAGTGGATCATATTGGCCATGTGAGGTTACTGGTGTAGCTTGTCCAGAAATAGTGTCTTCAATTAGCGATTCATGTATGTGAGTCGTTGGGTTGTAGTACTGTGAGTCGAATTCTTGTTTGATAGAATTTGATTGGTGCGAACGTTCTAGACTTTCAATGTCATGATGTTCCAAGGGACACTAGAAAAGCGTCGTTAGTCAAAGTATGAACAACGGTAGTCTCGACAACATACTGGAACATTGCGATCTTTACAATGTTGGCAAGCCCCTAAAAATCTAATCAAAGCTGTTTTAGCTCTTGCTACAGGGTCAAACCTCTTCCTACTCCGCTGTGGTACTGCCTTGCCTTGATAAGAAAATGCCTCGTTTTTTCGTCCAGATTTTGTCGAAGATTGACTACCGGTATCGAATGATATCACCGAAGAATATTCCGAAATTGCATCGAAGGAAGGTGTAGTTTCCGTTATAGATGTTCGAGAGCCATTTGTGATAGGTCCAGGTAGACCGTGTACACTATATGATCCGATGCTACAGGGGGATGTTGCGTTTGGGTCTGGGGAGCGTTGTGCTAATCCTTCTTTCATGCGGAATTCGCTATATAACTTCGATGCACGTTGAAGTTTATTTGCAGGTATAGGTTTCTTTTCAAAACTTTGCGTTGAAGAGGAAGATGATGCGTGGCGCAAAAGTGAAGGGGTAGAAGTGGTTTTGATAGATAAATTCTGTCGCTGAGATCGATACCTGCGCGGAGGTGGCTGCAGATATGCCTCTGGTGGTGGTCCTCCAGGAGGTCGATACATTTTGACCTAATCTGATGTAAAAGCTTTCAACAGTTGGTGGTGCTTTTGGTCGAATGAGTGGTTGATGTCGAGACCAAAGTAAGGCTGAAGCCTAAGATATATGAGCTGGTCGCAAAACAGAACAAAACAGGACAGTGTTTCCTTTTGGAGACTGAATGCTATGGAAAGGTCATTGAATAACGAAGGCAGAAATGTGAGGTAGTTCTCAAATGAAAAATTTTCCTCCTTATCTTTTGCCAGAAGAGAGATGCGAAAGCCTTAATATTTCTTATATACCCATCAATGAGGCTGCCTAGGTACTCAGTACCCAGTACCAGCGCGCGGCGGCCTTGACATTAAACGAACCTATGCACTGTTGCGCAGGGATTTCGGTGAGCTCTCAACATGCACACCAATAGATGGAAATCACAATATCGAAATTGACAAGGAAACATTGTCACGAATCACCTAAATGATGTCGATGTTTGGAAAACAACCGAGGAGCTTCTTCAAAGGCTGTGCATCCGATTACTAGCGAAATTGCAGTGGAGAAAAGAAAACTTCTGGAATGTGGCTGGTAAAAGCTGCACTACGCGGGACGACTTTTGCCATTTTGTGACTTTGGCGTCCCAAGACTCTTTTAATGACGATCAAATGCAATGTTGTAAAGCAGCAATAGTGGACAGCCAACGTTAGGGATGCTCAATCTTTCTACGTTGGTAAGCAAATATGGAGCAAGCATCACGAGATCATTTAGCTTAGGATATGTGGCTAGGAGGAAACAGGCGGCGACAACTACATGCGTGGCGAAGCAATAAATTATGTTGTAGAAAAAATCAAGAGTGTATTTCACTCTGAAACGTAGTAGCCCGCCCTATCAACGCCCAGTAAGTTGTGTTTTTGCCCAAGCTGCCCAATAATATTAACTTCTGCGAGTTCCTCGGCTCGTCGCAGTTTTGCGAGGTCAGGAGCTCCTTAAATGTAGCTGGTAGGAAAGAGCTCACAGCTCCATCAAGTCCCAGTATCATTTGGCAATTAGACTTGAAGTCAAGATGATCTAACAGCTACTCCATAAGTTCATTAGATACTTCTTAGGTAGAGCCCCTAACGGTGTAGTGGGGCGAGCGATAAAGGGCATAGATAATAATGCATTTGTTTATGACTGTTGTACAGGAGGCCTCCAAGCCCCAAACAAATCGAATGATTCTCTGCTCCACGGCCCTTTGCCGCCTGTTTCATTCCCTAAATCCACAATGCTCTTGGCCGAAGTGCTGTTCGTCGTATTTCTCCCGCTTCCGAGGCCTCCAAAGATCGCCGCGGGTGGACCCATATGATTAACAGCTGGAGCTAGTGCGTGCAAGGTTCTCTTTGCAGTCTTTTGGATTGACATTCCACGAGTTGCGGGGTTGATAATCCTAGGCCTTGAAAGACCCTGATCTCCAGCATTTGAGGCATCTGAAGTAAGAATTTGTGCTTCTTTCTCAACTATTTGATTTGCTGACATGAATCCATTGGTCTCATCGCTTCTTTTTTGCTCGGCAGGGAAAATACCTGGGAACGAGCTTGGTGATTGCTTAATTTCGACATCATTAGAAGGAGATTGTGCGGCTGGGAGGAAAGTCACAGGTTCCTCGATTAGACTAGATGTCGTCTTGATAGGGACAGATTCCACGCGGTGTTGATGTTGATTTGGCGTTGGCAAGAGTTTGGCCATGAAGCGACCAGTTGCATTGAAAGTAGAACCATTGGATGTTATTCCTACTAGAAGCTTATTTGACTCGATAATATTCGAGTTCGCCCCATTTGTACTAACACTTGTTCCATCCTCACCTACAGCTTTTTGGGCCATTATATTCGAATCTGGTACCAAAATGTTGGTGTTTCTCTTGCCCGCAATATTGTAGTGTATCGCAGCTTTTGGGACTACCGAGGTCTGTTGAAAGGCGCATGACGCAGAGGCAGGAGCATTTACTGCAGCGCTTATTTTTACAGCAGCGTTTGATGCAATAACAGGCTCGGTTTTAGACGTGTTGGGCTTGTTAATTGAGTCAGAAACTCTTGTCAAATCACTTTCTTCAGCCAAAGGACGCACATTGGACTCCGGTCGCTTCTCTGAATCCTTACTCGTTGCTGATGCTTGATACGAGGTGGCGTCCTTGTCCTGGCCAACATAGTTAGTAGTTTGTTTCTCAGTAGTTGCCGACACTTCGAGAAGATGCGTAGGTGAAGTTTGCAAAATAGAATCGAGATTTTGCGCATGACTTTTCTTCTCCTTCATGCTTGAGAGATTATCAAACTCGAGCTGCCTCGGGCGATATTGCTCCAGATTTCGCTGCTCTGTCAACGCTGACGTGACGTTAGGTATCCTATTCTGAACCTCGGGTGGTCGAGTGCGAGACAAAATCGCGTCTACTGTTTGGTGATTAATACCAACGTCCACTGGGGAGGAGATAGAATCTTCAATGTCACTGAGGTTCAAATCGTCCGGGAATGCTGACATTTTCGGCTCATCATTGTCGTCGCCATTTTCAGATCGACTGCCAGCATCATTACCAGCATTTACACCATCATCATTATCACTAATAGAAGGTCGACGAGGCGAAGATACCTTCGCTGCAGGCAACACAGGGTTCAGCTTGGTTGATTTGGTGATCTTTTGTTCCACTGCGAATGGAGAAGACCGAGAATTGGAACACTTTGCCGAAGACGTAGCAGGGCCTGGCCTAGTTGACCTGTTGGTCTCCTGTTCCAATGGTAATATTAGAGATCGAGAGCTGGGTTGATCCATAAGCATTAACATTTTATTTCTTGGACGAGATTTGATTCGCAGAGAAGAATGAGATTTTTCGGGTGGCTGATACAATGGCGAGACATAGTTCTGAGATTCCTGCCTTTTACTCGGACGCTTTGCTGCTGGTTTATGTACTGCTGTAATTTTTACTGGCGGAGATGACGACCGTGATGTCGGCTCAGATGAGTCTAGTCTAGGGGTTTTTTGTTTCCGAATGACTTCCTTGGGTTTAGGAAGTAGAGCCGGAAAGCGATCTTCGTCGGAACTTGTATCCATCGATAGGTCGATCGTCTTTGGTGGAATCTTTTCCACTGCTGAGTTCCTTTCAATATTTCTCGGAGTAGCTTCGCGGAAAGAAGATAGTGATAGAGATGCCCCAGTGAGGTTACTAGCATAACCACTTTTTTCAGGCTTGTTGCTCTTTCGCGATTGTATTTGACTCCTAGAGGAGTTTGTATCTTTCGTCGTGTCGCCTAACAAGCTATATTTCCTGCTCGAGGGAGCGTCTTGATTATTGTCCCCATTCTCTTTATTATCGTTACTTTCCGTTCGTTGAATGGACTTGAGCTTCAAAGATTCATAACTTATAGGCCTAGTATTTGATGGTGTCGGCGTAAATGACAAGACAGCCCCCATGAGATTTTGAGCAAATCCACTTTTGCTTGGTGGAGGTTCAGTTACCTTTCTCCTTTTCGCAGGCCGAGGTGTCTCGCTTTCGTCCGTATTGTTATCCTTTAACATCTGCCGTTGCTCAAATGGAGATTTATTTGGTACGAGTGCCTTTCCATAATGACCAGAAGGCGTGCCAAGTATAGAGTTGAGTGGTTTCGGTTTTAGATGGGCGGCAGCAATACCTTGCGACCGAATAACAGATGCTGCGGGTCGTGCTGGCGATGAATCTCCATTTCTCACAATAAACCTCTCTTCTCTTTCTTTAATTCTCTTTTCGAAAAGTTCGGTAAGATCTTGATCTTTCCTTTCCAAGAATTCCGATACTTCAACCAATATACCATTTCGTTCCAACTCCAGCTCGGCTCCTTCATCAAGTGCGACTTTTTCGCGCCAGTGGGCATCTCCAACCAAGTTGGATCTTTCATCAAACACCATAACACGTTTATTGAAAGTATGGTATTTGAGTCGTCCATCTTGCCAACGCTTCTGTTTTCGACGGGTGTCGGCTGTATAGAGGCAACGAAATTCGAGGACTGGAGCTGTATTTTGATCGGGAGGAACATCCATAGACATAGCGACGCTGGCGGATGTAGATTTTTCTTTTTGGAGGTTTTGCGGAATGATCAAAGTGACTCAGAGCCTTTTGAGAACTGTTAAGCATTACGCATCCAGAGGAAAGTGTCGCCTTGCCTTGAAATCAAACATTGAATTTCATTTGTTTCTAAAAGTGATACGTGACGCGAAACTTGGCGATAATCTAACGCGCCGACTCCCCGCCATATCACGTGTCGATAAGCAAACTTAACGATAAGCTAATTTAGGTTGTTCCACATTCCAAGGTTTTGGTTGATACTCCAAGATAGGTTGTCATCTTTTTGATGAACAACGAAACAGCCCCTATCTGGAAGATTGTATCAATTCACCTTGATTGCACTTGATCAAACCACATACAAATCATGAGATTTTGGCTAATAGTACAGACACCTGGTGATAATTCCTTCTCTTGGCACCGAGTTCTCGAACTTGTGCGTACCACCTATAGCCAGTCGGGTCGGCATGCCGCCACGCGTCTCAACTACCGTTCAAGGCATGAGTGATCCACAATGTAGATCGTGGAAAGATTGTTTGAATATATTTAAGGTTATGAGATCCCCCTGAAGAAGCGTGTTTAGTCGCTAAGGTCTACATCATTCATCTACCCTTTCGCCATGTTGACCCCTTTCCGCCTCATTGCTTCTGCTACTCCTACCAGCGTTAACAACTGCTCGCGCAACATGTGATCGGACTTTAGTCATTAGCACTGTACCTAGGTATGCACTCAATACAATAGCAGGTGAGACTACTGAGAGTTATCCGGGTAGTCTTAAGACATTGGCACGACTGATTACTGTGGACTAATCCAGTACCAAAAGCTCATCTATCCTGCCACCGACAAGACTTCTACTAACAGCTGTGCTTAAGAGCTTGTCGCCGCCAAAAGTCAGCTCACTGCTTATACGAAGACTTGCGAAGACTTAAAGATTGACATCCTCACTTACTCTAAAATACGTCCTATGTACTCTTGAACCATGAAACGCTGAGCTAAATTTTGTCTTCGGATACACCCGAAAAATGACACCCACTAGCTTACATAATGACAGATGGCCGTTCCAGACTATTTGATAGTTCATTTAGAACCTATTATTTCTCTTTCTTGTTTCAAAAGGAACGTTATGCAATTCGATATGTGTGTATATATATGTATGAAGTTCTCGTAGATTTGTTCTAGTCACATGTAATTCTTAGTAAAGGAGAGAAGGAGGATTCAAACGGTTGGTCTCCATCCATAGATTCAACGTGATCTCATTCCATTGAAACAGGAAATGTAGAGAGCTGCTTTTATATTTGACAGGGCTGAAATGGGGATATACCTACTAGGTAGGTAGTATCCACATGTTGGACAACGACAGAGGAGTCCCTTAATAACCAAGTATATCATAACGTAAACGTATCGTAAAGTCAATTAGTAAAATAGCTGGGCAATATGACACTCGATATCGGGACTCGGAAGGAGGTGGTTGGTTGGTTGGTTGGTTTTACTTTAAAAGGGGCAGGCACAGGCCATCCGCCTATTCATTAGAAACTGTGAACCCCGCGAACCGGTTTGGTATGGTATGGTATTGCGCATTTCCAAAACAAAATCCTACAATACCTATACAACTCCAAGGAAATCATTCTTAGAAACACCCAATAAACTTTCTTTAATTCATGAATGAGGCTGTGTTCGAAGGCTGGAAATCTTATCAATTCGTTTATTGACATCTGTCCCTACCTACTTTTACATATCAACAACTACTTCTACTTCCTAATCATTCAAAAAGCAGCAACGTGGAATCATCTATCTCTCTCTCTCTTCTTGCCGGGGAACACTGGCATCTTGAACAACATACACCACTACTATCTAACTGATACATTCCTTCACCAACAATATGAATTCTATGCACCGGCAGATTGGTAAGATCAGGCATAAAGGTCCTGGGGATACTGCCAAGGTGTCAGTACTTTTGAATGATTACGAAGATGCGAATAAGATGCTCAATATGGTAAGTTGCCTAAATGTCGCGCCATGAAGCCCAGATCCAATTCCGTGCTGTATCTTCATGTAGAATGTTGCTGATATACATTCCCAGATAATTGAAGCTTCAAAAGCATGGAGAGATGCATGGGTATCTATACTTTCCTCTCAGTTGAACACAGCAACGACTTTCGAAGAATTATATCAGCCCATCGTAGGCACCAGCGATGCCCATCGGGACAATCCAGCCATTACCCCTCGACAACAGATGAACCGAACTATAAAATTGAAAGAAACATATACAGAGCTGAAGACGGATTTACTGGAAGAAGTCATGATGATGGATTCTCGAGTTACAAAACCGGCTACAGAAGCGATGGACTTCCTACAACCTATTCGGAAGACGATTAAGAAACGAGAGAATAAAAGGTTGGATTGGGAGAGATACATAGATAAGGTCAATAAAGCTTCTGCGAAGATGAAGAGGACTGATCGGGAGAATGCAGCTTTAGCAAAGGCTGAAGAGGAACAAGGCAGAGCAGCGGAGGTAGGTTTCTAGATATATCACGTGCAAATCCATTGCTAATACAGTTCTAGGCGTTCAAAGATGCCGACGCTCATCTTCGAGAAACGTTACCACCCGTAATCGCTGCGGCTTTCTCAATTCTTCCACATTTACTCGCAGTACAAATTATGATTCAAAATACCCTCCTCGCACAATATTACACAGCGCTGCACAATTACTGCGAAGACGTTGGCTTTTCTTCTCCCCCACCCCCAATGGAAGATGTAATCGCAGTCTGGAACCGCGACTATCTCCCTATAAAACAAGAAGTCGAACTCATAGATTGCATACGCCGCGGCAAAGCCGTCCACCAACCTATGAATGTCGGCGATGAAAACGCAAACCCAAAGTCTATAACCGGTCTCAACGTCCGCAATGGATTCACCCGTCGTCCCTCGAATCAATCAATGAGCACAAATCGCGATCCATCTCCCAACCCCAGCGTCTCGACCACATACTCCGAAGCCCGATCACCCAGACCAGACCGCCCACCCCCTATTCGCTCCGCCTCACGCCCTCGAATCCCCTCGGCAAATACCGTCCCCGTCACTGACTACTCCGAACCACTCCCAACTTCCGGCACAGACTACTCCAACCACCTAACACCCGTCTCAACCCACTCTTCCTTTGCCCCCGCCGGCCCCTCGCTAGATTATTTTCAACGCGGATCAACTAACGAAGGCGTCGCCGTCAATTCTGCCATCGGCAAGAAAAAACCACCACCTCCTCCACCCAAACGTATCGGTTCATCAAATGGTGGGATATTTGTAGTGGCGCTTTATAGTTTTGATGGACAAGGAGAGGGGGATTTGAGTTTCAAAGAGGGCGATCGCATAAGAGTTACGAAGAAAACGGGGAGTACGGATGATTGGTGGGATGGGGAATTGAGGGGGGTAAAGGGGAGTTTTCCGGCGAATTATTGTAAGGGTGCGTAAAGGGGGATTTTTGACATTGTAGAAAGAGTGGGTGGACGGTTGTTATATAGGAGGAGCTATAAGAATGGCGTTTCGTTCACGCATGGTAGAAAGCTAAAGCGAGCGGACGTCCTAGGTGTTGTGGGGAAATCAAATTTATTGCGAAGTTTACCCATGGAAACGGGGAGAGATATTTTCTGTGATGGGGGGATATACAGATACCTGGCTAGGAAACATATGGAAATCTGGTATCTGATAGGTGATATTGGGGCAGAAAGGTAGGGGTGAATAAATGGGCAAGGCTTCCTATACTTCACTACAATCATCAAATCAGATCATGAAAAATGAAAACCGAGGATAAAAATGTAATTGGAAGTTTAAAACTGCACTTGAAATAATCACATACGTATACATACTCATACACATCAAACGGGCATACATGTGACGAAATCAAAAGCCATGAAGAAAATAGTTCAATTAAAAAAGCTATATGATGCATGCTTGCTTGCAATGCCCTCTGCTATGCTCGCTGTGCCATCTATACCCAATTCGAACACGGGCTTGGTATTCTGATATCATTCTCCGCTAACCCTGCACATCAATGCAGTAACATTCAACCCGCTATTTGATCAACAAAGGAAATCTTGTAAAAGGGGGTATCTTTCCGTTCATCCATCCGCTCGTCTATCTGCTGCAACGTTCCATTCCATGCGTTCCGTCCATGCTGCTCCGTCCATTTCGTCCATGCTGTTTAAAAGTTGAGATGAGTTTGATGTAATCCTTTCTTCCTTTCATCCAAATATCGAATGCTAGATCAAGTCTAGTGAAGTTGGGAAAAAAAGATAAAATTTCCAATTTTCGACCCATGAAAATCCCCCCCCACCCCCATCCATCCGGTCGCACATCCATGCAGATGCTCTCTCGCTGCTCGTTCGTAATCGATCAAATCCAATCCAATCGAATGCATCCCCAGTAAGTTTCAACAAAAGGCAAACGAAAAATGCTAACTGCAAGACCAGATGATAGCCTAATCATCTATGTCCCATCGGTCTCCCAAAATTCATACTGGGCTTCAGCTTTAATTTCACCTCGACCGGTTCATTCTGATCCTCTGCATCCTCCTCGTCATCCGAGCATCGCTTTCCCTCGCCCTGCATCCCTCTCCCATCCTCACCCCCACCACCAATACCCCTACTCCTTGGCCTCTTCATCTCCAAAACCGGACTTGAACTACCCACACTCGCACATGGACTTGTGTCTTTACTACACGGTCTCGAGTTCTTCACTTCTTCCAATTTCTCTGTAAGTGCTTCGAGGAAAATTTCGTCTCTGGCTGGAACATTTGTAAGGCCCAATAGACCGGTTAATGGGCGATCGTGGACCTCCTCATCATCTTCAACCGGTTGTATAGCATCAAGCGCAAGTCTCTGATCCTCATCCGGAATTGGCGCAAGTGAGCCCCGGTGAACAATTCCCCTATAACCCCTGGGCGTCTCATCGCCAGCATCCTGACTGTCCTTTACCAAATCCGAGAAGCGTGAAATGGAATGATTAGGTGTATGACCCGCATACATTGTTAATCTTTTACTTTCCGGTTCCAAATGTTCTTTTCCTAAACTTAACCCAGCATCTCTTCCAGGTGGTCTAAAATTTGGACTTAATTTTGGACTCGCAGACCTAGGGCTTAAAACTTGGGCGACGAATACTGGGTCCACAGCGCTAGCTTTGATGTGCACACCTTCGAGATGTGGAGCGATTTGTGATATATCTATACTATCACCACCGATAATTTCCCCACCAATGCTTTCGCTCTCTTCCCAATGTACACCGAATTGATGTGGATCTGAAATCTCGGGTGATACATATTGAGAAGATCCGACGAAATCGGATGGAGTTAATTCCTGGGTAACTTGGATTGGTGTTTGTTCTGGCGCATGAATATCTTCAACCCTCAAAGCTTCTGATTCTGTTGAAAAAGTCCTAGTTGGGTTTTGTGGTGCTGGTGCGTAGAATGGAGACCCATCTGCATTTCTTCCTGATTCTTGCTTGACTTCTGGATGTCCATGCGACGATTTCTTTGATTCTGAATTTCCACTTCCTGCTAAAGATCCATTTCCTTGTGCTGGCCCTTTAATGATCGGTAATCCGTTTGGACTGGTAAACATGTTTCCTGCCGGGCTAAATCCTAAATTTCCCAATTCCAAATTGAATAATCCAGCTGGTGTTACCACATCTCCTTTTGAAGCCAGTCTGGCCTCTAGATCTCGAATTCGTGAAATTAACATTCCTCTTTCTTTGTCCCATAATTCCCTTTCTTCTGCCACGACTTCCATTGCTCGTTGTCTATCTGCCGCACTGTGCGCTCGTTCCCCCTCATATTGATCTCTTAATTTCTGTGTATATCTTCTGTAATCTTCGACTAATTGAGCAGCTGTATTTTCTGCGGAAGCAGATCGAGTTTCAGGAGGAGAAATTGGTTTGCTGCTGGGAGGTGAACGTTGTATAAATTGTGCGGGAGAGGAGGTGTTTGAGGGGGGGAAGAAGGATGTTGGACTTGGGGCAAGGTGGTGTCGATGACTTGATAATGGCGAATTGACTGAAGAGCCTGAATGGGAGAGTGGTAATCGAATCAAGTGTGCCATATTGAAAGCACCCACGTTGGTAGGAAAGAAGAAAAGATCGGTAGAACGTTTTGTTGAGATGTAAATGTTCCAAATAGGTTCCAAACAAGTTCAAGAATTGAGAGTAGGAAGCTTTGCTGTTGATAGGTAGTTGAAGGTTCTGAATAAGTTCAAAAATTGGGAAACTCTTGGAATTGACTCGAATTGACTCGAATTGACTTGAGATGAATCCAGAATTCCTATGCGATGGAGATATATTTGTTGAATGAATTTGATTGATGTAGAGGAAGATGTAGGTGTAGATGTAGATGTAGATGTAGATGTAGATGTAGATGTAGATGTATAAGAAGTGAGATAAGAGTAAGGAGAGTTAAGAGAGTTAAGAGGAAGAGTAATAAGAGTAATAAGAGTATAAAAGTCAAAGGGTCGTCGCAAGCTGATATGATATGAGTCTTGTAACAATTGCCCTCGGGATTATGACGGAGGGCCACGATCCACTTGCTTTGCCATTCACTGCCTTAGTTAGAAAAAGCTTTTCTCTTTTCTTCTCTTCTTTGGTCTTTTCTCCTCTATTCCTTTGCACCTGATCACTTTCACTTAATTACAGTCCTCTTTTCTTATTTCTATCATTTCTAAAATTAAATTATCGGTGTAAGGAACAAATGATCAAGCACTTGTTATATATATATATATATATTTGATATTTATATTTACATTTATATAAATATTACTTTTTTTCTTAAAGTTGTATTGTTATCATACATTGAATTTCATTTATCCCCTCCTGATTATATGTTTATCCTAAGTACCTAATCAATATTAATACTTATATACTTATATATATATGCAAATAATGCTATTAAAGCATTTAAAGCATAAATATCTTTGATCCGGTACTCCTTTCGGTAATCATCTTATGACACGTCCATCAAAAGTGTCATGTCGATTGGTTAAAGAGCTAATCCGGCGGGACGGTCCGTTGACTTGATTGTTTCCAATGTCCAATGGTTGAATCAAGGGTCTTTTGTGAAACAGGTACCAAATAGCATTAATACCTATTATAGATAGCATAAATAGCATAAATATCATAAATGTTATACTTTTTTTTACCTAGGTCTGGTGGTCTGTCTAGTCATTCTTCGCCTCCTCCTCCTCCTCCGTCGCCTCCTTCTTTTCTTACTCTCCTCCTTTTTTTCATCTCATCACATCACATCACAAGACAGCAAAATTTTTTATATGGATGATACTCTACGACATCTACCGGAGGATCTCCTTTAACTAAGTATCTCTCTACACTTCTCAAATAATCTCAGACAAATTACAATAAATCCCCCCTTCCCCATACTCAATACTCAACCCATGCAACTTCAACCCCTAACCCTAAAAGTAACCAACCGAGCGAAAAAGAAGTAAAGTGATTTTCAGGGCTCTCTCTTGGCTTCTTAGCTTCTTGGCTTCTTGGCTTTTCTTACCCGACGACTCGACGAGTCGACGACCCAAACTCATATGGCCCGCCGCCCATGGGCCATACCCAAAACTTCCCCTGACACGTCACAAAACATCGAGCTATCCATGTCTTTTCTGGAGGATCGGATTCGCCCGTCTTCTCTTCTCCATACCCTTATCCATTTCTTCTCCCATGTTCTTTTCAAAGGGCTGCAAGAATGCCTGAGTATATGCCGTTTAAAAAGGCCGATAGGTACACGATATTCATCTCCTCCAAAATTCACAAACGTGTCGCCAATCATTTCGGACTCTTCATCTTCATATCTTATATTCCCAATTGTACTGTGCACAATCATTTGATGAATGAGAAATCATCAAATGGGAACAAATGACACGAATAAGATTATCTTACATAGTCGTACACAAGGTGGGTATGTTCACAAATGGAAAAGTTTAAAGAAGTCAGATTGCCAGCGAAGTCGTCGGTAATCGAGTAATTGGGAGCAATGGTCACAACAGTTTGGGCAGAGATTCGCCTCATAAGAATCAAACGAATCGAACGGTGAATAGTTACGTTTCCATCATCCTCTAATCAGAGCCTCAATGTCTTGGTTTTGGATCCCTCCTTCTTGAAAAAGTGATAGAGATGATGGAGTGTTGCTTGAGATGATAACATTGATTTTTGCTCGGTGAACGAGGCGGTCGAGGAGTAATATAATTTCTCAAGTTTTAAATGCCCAGAAACTTCCCCTTTCTTCATTCCATAGTTTTCATTCGAGTATTACTTTACATGTATTGAGTTAATAGATTTGTTTGTTTATCCACTTTTCTTCACTTCATTCATTTCTAATTGCTTGCTTAATTACTTACTTGCCTGCGTTTGATTCGACTTGCATATCTATTATCGATTTGATTTTACCGCGTGGCCACTTCATCATATCTTTTCAGTCAACCACATCCCTTTTCACCGGTATTGTTTAGAATCCAATCTACACCGCAACAGCGATCTTGCTTACATACGGTACCTTTACGAGAAAATCCATTCGATACCTCAGACATCCAAGCTTGAGACAAGCATCATGTCACCTCCACCATCACTCTTGCTCCACCCAGAACGCGAACGCGAACGCGAACATAGACGAACACGTACACGGACTCATCAAGATACGTCCACCCGTAGTCCTTCAAGTGCATCCACTCTCCGCTCTCCTCCCGGTAGTCTTAGCGTTAATTCGTTAAAGAAATCTCAACTAGCGATTGAAACTCAACATGGACCACACCGAAGCCGCCATACCCGCCCTGCATCGCACTCCACTCATAATGCATCCAATAACCCAGCATCAGGCACCCGCCCTATCGCCAACCTTCCCTCTACAGCAACCCTGCCATCTCCTCATCCTTCCGCTCCCAGCCGTCTTGCTCCATCCCCCCCTTATGCCATTTCCTCACCGGCAACTTTCTCCAGAACCTCCACACTCATTTCCACTCAAGCACCACCCATCGCTCTCGAATTTCTAAATTTTCTCGATGATCTTGGTATACTCCTTCTATGTAAACCACTCCTCAAACTTTGCAATGTAGAATGGATTACATTATTCGATGATATGGGGATTTTCTATCTATGTGAACCAATGGGAGCCATTAGAAGAGTATTGAGAAAATTGAAAATTGGGAGGGTGGATAGAGAGAGGGGAGGGGGAAGTTGTTTGGGGAGTAAGAGTACATGGGATAGAGATACCGTGTCATGGGTTTCTAGTATGGCAAGTGAGATGAGCAGGAGTAGGGGCGGTCGTAGCCGTAGTGGGAGTAGGAGACAATTTGTTAGTGGAGGGAAGATTAGGGGGAGTAGGGGAAGTGAGGAGCAGAGCACAAGACATAGTGCGAGGGCTGCAGCCGAGAGTGAAAAGAATGTCGGAAGTGTGAGCGGAATTGGAAATGGAAGTATGAATGGAAGTGAAAGGATTAGTGGTGCAAATCGGAGAAGAAGTGAGAGGGCAGCGAGTAGTGTGGCGGCGAGTGTTTTGGGGCAGAGCTTAAGAGGTGGACCTAAGGAGAAAGTTATCGATTGAAAGAGGTGTGGAAGACATATGAACATATGCTGTCATGTGAAATTTGGGATTGGGATTGGGATTGGGGTTTAAAGAAATCAACTCGTCCCGGGGAACGGGGGATTGAATAAAGGCTGCTGAAATGTTGTCCATTCTTCCCTCGCCTCATCTCTATCATTTCACGATCTCGTCTAATCTCAATGTCCGACGATCATCTCATTCGATATAGCTTTATAATAGTCTCGAGGATTTAGATGTTTGTGTTAGTCGACCGTTCGAGAAGATTAAGGACGCAGTGGATCTCCAACAGCTTTTCGTTTTCTCGGCCCGACCGAAGGACTCGTCATTTGCCATGAAGAAGTTTGATTAATGGATCGGTCAATTCATCTTCAAAATATCTTTATATTCACTGCTCTAAAGTGCGAGGATTCGGACGATAACGATGAAGCGATTCGACGGATTCTGGGTTGGACTTCCAGAGTTTGTTTGGGTGAAGAACTTGCAAGGTGGATTTAATTACTGTATATTTATAATACTCACCTGGACAAATGGGTGTATGATATGGTTGTACTTAGTAGTATACATCTCTTTCCGAGCATATCATATTCAATCTTTACGATAACGAGCGATCGTGAATGGATGAGTTGGATGGGCAACAGTACCAACAAATCATCTATATATTGTATTATTCCTTTACAGTATATGACTGTACGAACCTGGAATTCAGATTTCAAAACTCGTCATTGGTTTTCTTTTTCTCGGCTACATTGTTTTAAATGCGAGATAATACTTGGAGCGAGGATAGTAGTAATATTTAATAATCACACCACTCTCTATCAAGCATTGTTTACCTGTGACTTTCTATCTCATTTCATCTCATCTCGTATCGTCTCGTCTAGTATCGTTTCTCAAGCCCAAATATGGAATGTACTAGAAAGTGGAATGACGTCTGATTTCATCAAGTGAACACTAAATATCACTATTCCTTTTCCCCGTCGTCATTATTTTCTTTTGAGTCTCAGCCTTGAGGTCATGATGACGTCGTGGGGATTGAGATATGCAACGAAATCCATTTTTGTAAATTAACTTCCGGCCTTGAGGTCATAATGACGTTCCGAAGGATTAAGATGTGCAACAAACATATTATCTCTTCCTTTTATATTCAGCCTTGGGGTTTTGATGACGTCGAGAAGGTTTTGAGATGTGCAACCAAATGAGTACTTTTTTTTTGCACTATATTGTTCGGTTTGAGCTTTGGGATAAGAATGACGTCAAGATTTTGAGTTGTGCAACAGAATTTACAGTTGTGAATTGACTTCTAGCCTTGGAGTTACAATGACGTGGGGAGGGGTATACATATGCAACCAACTCCCCCACCCCCTTTTCCTTCTTTATTCTTTACCGAAAGTTCGAAACCTTAACCTTTAGATTTGGGATAATAATGACGTCGTAGATATTAGATATGCAACCAAATAACATTTCGTTTTGAGCCTCAAGATAGGAATGACGTTATAATCATTTAAGACATGCAACAAAAATTACATTCGCGCTTTAAATGTTACTTCAAGCTAGCCTTGGGATAAGAATGACGTCGGGAGGGGCTCAAGATATGCAACCAGACGTCCCCGCCTTTTTCGCCCAAATTCGAAACCTTAATCTTAACCCTTAGTCTTGGGATTATGATGACGTCGTAGAGGATATGAGATATGCAACCATATGCAACCAAAATCAAAATCTCATATCATGTTGTTCTTCCATTAGTCGAGGTTTTCCAACCATCACCAGCGTCATAGGTATCATCATCATATGCAACTAACCTTACCCCATTCTCCATCTTTACCTAGGTACTGAAACTCACCACTTAGGCTTCAAATTTCGAATAGTGATGACGTGTGAAAGATATGAGATGTGCAACCAAAATCAAACTGCCCTGATATCATGTTATTTTACCCCAGACTCTAATCTTTTGAATTGTTATCAACGTCGTAGCTACAGTCGTCGTTTTCGTTGTCATCTTTATCTTCATCCTCATCCTCATCTCTATCATGCTGTAGCATTCTCAACGGGTCCCCGCGGGTTCGGTCCTAGCCTTTGCAGATTATCCGCGGATAATCTGTATGCATGCGGTACGGATCCTTCGAAATCTGAATGGGTCCCCCGCAGGTCGGGTACAGATCCTTCGAAATCTTAATGGATCCTCTGCGGGTCGGATCGAACCCTCAATGGGTCCCCGCAATACAGATTATTTGCATCGATCTGCGGGTTCTGGTTTTTTTTTGAGAGAGACTTAAAGTCTGATTCTGATTCTGATTCTGATTCTGATTCTGATTCTGATTCTGATTCTGATTCTGATTCATGCTAAATTTGACAATATTTAAATGACGTGAGGAAGGGTATGCAGATGTTGCAACCAAAATACCCCTTCTGCTTTTTTAACCGAAAGTTCGAAGTCTTACCTCGCTCCTTGGGTCACTGCCTTGAGATTAGATTACGGAGTGTGAGAGATTCAACAAAGAGTTGGGATTAAAGTTCATGGGTATCACGTTTATGTATTTCAGCAACCATGTTGATGCTTCTTGCCTTGTCTTGATCAGATATTTCAAGTGAGTTTAGATTTAGTCATCACCATATCCTTATATTATCCAACCTGCGATAGTGATTATCTTTCATACTTATCTCCTGGAGTTAGGGAATCTTTGAAAATTCTATATGTTATAATTTGGAGAATAATATAACATATGCAAACATGTCATACTCCAGGGGGAGTAGGATTAGATTTCGAATATATCTTAAGAGTATAACGAAATTGTGTATTTGGAATCTGCAATCGACCCCTTCCCATCCTTTACATCTTCGATTTATTCGTGGGACTGCAATGAAGTTGGAAGTATATGACATATACAAACAACCAAACAGTACCTCCCACTATTTTCTTAATTTAGCAATAAGAATCGAAGTCATTTTCGTCATCATCATCATCGTCATTCTTGAGTCATATGTTTTTTCTTTTATATAATATCAAAATGACGTAGCATGAGGTAAGATGTGCAACAAAACCACACTACATACTCCTTATGATGTGATTACGTTTCAATTATGATTTTGGGACATCTCATCGTCATTCTCCTCATCCTCGGGATTCGAAAGTTAGGGACACGTATCAATATGACGTAGGGAGGAACATGAGATGTGCAACCAAACTATGCTCTTCTTATATCAATCCAATCATTGGCGATTATTAAATTTTCTAGTCTTGCTTGACTTCTTCATTATCTCCGTCACCTCGTTATCCCCATCGTTCTCATTGTCGTCGGTCTCTGAATTTTGGGAATTTAAGTTATTGTACGATATAATACGATATGATATGAGGTAAGGGGGACTTGACATATGCAATAGAATGAGTTCTTTTCTATTTTCTTAAAGTGCCTATTCAGTGTGGTAAATCGGCATTGCTATTCAAAAAATGCTAATATACGCGTCAATTTATCAGGATTAAATAGCATGCATCAAAATTTTCAAGTCTCGACATGCACCCAAACTTCAGTCTCCAGTCTCCAATTTCCAGCCGAAATATCACCTCAGCTCCCTTACTGCAATGAATTGGTATTCTTGGCCTGATATTTGTGTAATGATGGGATGAGATGATAAAATAACACACATGAGATTTTCATGAAAACACTTTGCTCTTTCATACAACATGGCTTTTCCACGTCAAATATAATATAGACTCTGCTGTGATATTGTGATGTTTACAGGTGTATACATCTCATCCCGCATACTGAATCCTTCCTGATCATTACGTCTTCAGCTCCTTCTAAATCCATATCTCTTTCGATACCTCTTTCATCCTCCCTAACATGCTCAATACACTAAGCATTTCCCCTAAACCCTCAACCTAGAGCTCACAGCTCACTTACTCACTTACTCACTTACTCACCTATTCACTCACCCACTCCAACAAAAGCAATCTCAGTATTCTAATATTTCAACAAGTAATTAGATTATACTACCATTCTAGTAATACCTGGCTTTTAGTCAACTAAATTTACTCATTCAACGAGAGAGTATCAGCCGCCTTGATCGTACATTTCGATGATATACATACACACACATCCACATACACATGTACATATATATATATATTAGAGATTTTCTAGAGAAGACTTACCTCGACTAATACCTCGATGCAGCAGAGGGGGGGCGGAGGGGGGG
>NGKG01000035.1:136671-158737 GCA_002162505.1 Myriosclerotinia scirpicola | reverse complement strand
GAAGATTCTAACAAGAGGATATCGACTTGGGGAGGTGGGATATACAAGGGAAGCTCTGTATTTCTTATAGCCATTTATAGTATCTTAGAATTTGTTTGTGTATAGGGAGTAGTGTAGGGATGGTGTGATGTTGGTGGTGAACCCCTATTCCGATGCGAAACGACGGTGGGTGCGCGGGCGAAATATTATTTGCGTCGATACATGGATGGACGGATCGGTGGATGGGTGGATGAAATAGAATCGACATCAGAGATAAGAAAGGAGACGAATGAGAATGATGGAACAAAACATATGTCTGTAAAAGATAGGCGAGCCATATGATGATATGGCGATATGGAAGGGGATGGATGTAAGAGTTTGTGGATCTCGAGACGAATGGCAAGATCAAACCATTGGCATGTTAGGTAAGGTATTAGCATCAAATCACGTACTTGGAGGTAGTGACGAGATGCGGATGGAGGTTTAGGTGATCTTACATTATGTCTTATTTCAGAGACTCATTTTCGATGGATTGACGGCTCTAGGGGGCAGAACCCTGTGGGGTAGTCGTGATGACTTATTGTTGCAGGAGAGAGATTGAGATCTAGGAGATGAGATAGTATAGGATAGGATAGGATAGGATTGTAATGAGGTTTCTTGATTCTATCATTACTAATCAAGTTAATGGTTGAAATATACATACAATAAACCGTTTGCTGAAAGGTGTTTTGAAGTTGGAGATGATTTCTCTTCGAAATAGTGAGTTATGGCGTGCCCAATGGGTTTCATATAGCTCCTTGAGGCTCATACACTCAAAATACACCAGAAATTCTATACTCATATGCGTTGAATGAGATGAAGAGAGGAAATTCAATGCAAAAGTTATTGAATATCTAGATATGCAACAAATTTGACCATTGGCCATTGGAGACTATGTTAACTTGTCAACTTCCTTACTAGCCAAGATAGTGAAGATTGGTGAATGCATCATGAGACAGGCAACGTGAGTTTTGCTACGAGGAAGTTGAGTTGTTTCCTTAGGGATGTTAATAAGTATTGATATGGATGGACACATGGATACATACTTTCAAGAAAGAAAATCCGCCAACTTCAACACAACTTTACAGGATTATTTCAACGTTGAGATGTACAATAGAAATAGAGGGTGATAATAGGAACGGATTAATGGAAATGATTTCGCGATATTATATCCATGATACCTGCACGCATATAATCCAAGAAAAGATAAACCTCACCAGGTAAAGACATAAAGATGCAAGTAGCAAAACGAATCAACAAGCATCCTTTTTCTCTTCACCCCTACGCCTCTCACAAAAACATCCCACGAATGAAGTTTTCAATCCAAGCCCAGCCGTGTCCATTTTTCATAAACCTAGTGTTACCTGCAGAGCAGGACCTCTGTAGATGTCAATGACATAAGCAGGTGCATGTACATTGAGCCATGGAAGCAATTTCCCGAGTTCAATTAATGATCCATCACGAATATTCCTACAACTGTCCGGTCTCAGCCAACCACGGATAATGTAGCAGAAGGGAGTCTTTCTTGCCAATGGATCCCTAAAGATAGACATAACACGGCAGCGTAAGATCAAAGGGCTCAATCTTCGCGCAGAAGGAAAACTTTGTAACATAAGTGGTTTATTAATAAGTAACAAGTTGAATGGTAGATCAAGCCCTGAGCACATAAGTACTTTTACTCCGTATATGTAGCTGGACTCGGTGTCATATGACTATAGAACCAAACTACTCGAAAAACAATATTGATCTCAGTTTTGTCAAAATATTCAGATGGTGCAAACAACAATGAATGGTAAGAATTAGATTGTGTTTGAATGCATCACAAGCTATTCTACCCAAATTACCCAGACTACCCAGACTACCCAGACTACCCAGACTACCCAGACTACCCTTGAATATCGATTGGGATTACTCGAATAAACAAAATCCGCGAAAAGGTTAAACGCCAAACAAATGCAGAAGGAAGCACATAAAGCAACCTATGGGTATCAAAAGAACGCTTCCCTAAACCATACTCCGAATTCATCCTGTAAATAACCAAATCTAAACTTCAACCCATCGCTTTTGTTTTGTCAAGTGAAAGTCGCAAGTGAGTATCGTAAAGTCGGGAAAGTTTCGGATGATGAGGGAGATCTGGAAAAAGATTAGGAATTGAATATTATATTTTGATTATTTCAAGAATACATAGTGATATTTAATTGTTTCCGAAGAACGTAGCTATAAAACCCGGACGATGAGCATGTTGCTCTTGGATTCGGAGTTGCTCTTGGTCACGAACATGCTGCTCTTGGTCACGAACATGCTGCTTTTCCAATGCAGCAATTCTTTGGCGGAGCTCTTCAATAATTTCGTCTTTGCCTAGGAGTCGTCCTTGGTGATTACCAAGTTCATAATTAAGTCGATTAATTTCCCGGTTAAGGGTAGCATTCTGTCCTTGGAGTTCAGCATTCTGTTCTTTGAGTTCAGCATTCTGTTCTTTGAGTTCCTCCATGTTGTAATCGGATTCCGAATCGGAATCAGATTTTTCTTGGATCAAGTCTGAAAACTCATTAGCAGCCATAATGTGCATGGTGATGAGGGTGTTGAGGGTGTTGAGGGTGTTGAGGGTGTTGAGGGTGTTGAGGATGTTGAGGATGTTGAGGGTGTTGAGGGTGGATTTGGATTTGGATTTGGATTTGGATTTGGATTTGGATTTGTTTGTGGATTTGTTTGATCATGAACAAATCTTGACTTCTTGAAGAGTTATAAAGGTTGTTTCGATGGTCCGTGCAAGCCGTATGTCTCTTAGTGTCCACTAGCATAAGTAAAGTGGGACTGTACTGTCGGTCCCGTCTTCCGAGTCACATAAAAGGCGCATTAGCGCACTAGCGCGTCTGTATACCCGCATTTTGGGGATGGGGAACCTGTGAGCCGTGCTTTTTCCTGCCCAATCATAACGTCTCAGACTGTTTCACGAATCACGTGCGCTTGTAACTAGGTACTAGCGTATATTGAATGTTGATTAGGTGAATACTAAGCATCCTCGAGAGAAGGGCGCCTGCCACCAGGAGTCAATATACTAATAACTACTCCACTTCTATATCATAGGATTGCGTCGGCAGTATCTCAGTCCATCCGTACTAACGGGAAGACTGGGCTACGGAACAAAAGCACTCGATCTTCTATACAATTCCAAGAACTATCTTATTTATTTCATGCCTATGTACCTATTATACTGTCTAAATTCCATCCAGGCTTCCAAGGGCAAAGCAACTAATTCGTTTTTGGTCCTAGGCGGTATACTTCTTTCATGGTGACGAACGAATTCTAAGATAGTACCTATGGACCTCCTGCTAGATAGCATTGGCTACTGTACATTCAATCCATAGACGCACAGAGTGAGATTCAATATGTGCAGAAAATACCCTTAGCTCTCCATTAATAACTAAAAAAATCCAATTCACCATGTTTCCTCTGTCGAATTTCCCATGTACGAAGCCCCAGCAAGTCCCCAGCTTTGGGTACGCGGAACTGTTTCATCGCCGCACTCCACAGGAGCTCAGGTTGATGAATCAGACGGGGAGTTCGCTCAAAGTGGCTGTGGTGGAGTTGATGATCATAACCCTGGCCAGTTATACCCATGCCAGTTTGGGTTGGACGAGAGCCCGGGAAATAGCTGAGATCGCACACGCGGTGGAGATTATTTTGATATCAACATATCCTAGGACTTCTCCTTTTGTGTTCTAGCAAGGATATAGGTCAAGCATGATACCCCTCATTCCACTGCGCTAAACTACTCTATCATCCTCCTTAACAAGTACTTTCTTTATGCTAGTAGCATATCCATGAATCGAAGCGCATATCGCACTTTAGATATCATCAAGGAATCGGCCATCATCACTCTTCCTCTCATCAGGAATTAGCCATCATCACCCTTCCCCTCACTTCAAGACGTAGTTCCAGCCATTCCACTCAAACCCACAGGAATTCCTCTTCAAATCCACTCCAAAACGCCATCATCTTCTTCCTAACATCTACACCGACGGGAACCCCCAGTCATATATAAGTATTCGCGTTGAAAACCCACCGAACCCCAGTGATCTCAATATAATAATTGATATCTTCAACGCCGCATACACATGCGCAACAAATTGGACTAACCCTACTTCATTCCCGTCCCAGACACCCTACAACAACATCAACATCGTCAGAAAACACTCGTTTCCTCCTCCGACCTTGGTATAGTATAGCTGTAATCATTCGCATACATAGATAGTAGACACATCCTTCTAATCATAGATCGTAGACTCAGTCACCTCATCACCCCAGCTAATAATGATTCCACATACAGTCATTCCTCTCTACCACGAATCCACCATCTCAAAAACCTCCATCGCACTAATCAACAGGAGGTGACTGATTAACTTAACCCCTCCCATATCTCACACCTCTTCCAATCCATACCCCCCCTGTTCTTCCAAACCCATATATATATATATATATAACCTAACCAACCAAACCACCTCATACCACCTCATACCATATCCAACTCCCCCCCTCCCAAAACAAATCATCCCAACCTCCCAACCTCCCAACCTCCTTCCTTCGGCATCCCTCTCCAGACTGACACTCCATTACACTCAAACCCAAACCCAAACTCAAACCCAAACCCAAACTCAAACCCAAACTTCCATCTCCCCAACTCATTCTCCCTCTCTCCCTCCCCCTCTCCCTCCCCCCTAACCTTCATTCTCCAGTGAACCTCCCTCTCTCCCTCCTCCCAACCTTCATTCCCCAGTGAACCCCATTACATCACCATTACCATTACATCGCACTTACACTTGCACTTGCCTCACAAAAATCAACATCCCCCTGCTATGTAGTTAAAAAAAAAACAAAAGCCATCTCAAAAAATCGACACTAGCAATGTCCATCTCCTCTAAAATCTCCTCTTCTACCTATGATTTTTCTTTTTCCTTTTCCTTAATAAAAAATGAAAAATGAAAAATGAAGGCTAATTTAAGTATACATCTGGAGATCGTCTACACCATCCATCCATCCATCCATCCATCCATCTAAAGAACCAATTTCGACATCATTTCCCGAAATTTTCCTCTCAACAATTCTCATCTCATCTTATAATTATACCTACCTACCCACCTAGCTAATAAGTCTATCAGCTAGCGAATCGCCAAAGAAAAGAAAATACAGAATTGGGAATTGGGAATTGGGAATCGTGCTCTTCAATATCCATTATTTAATGAGCTTTCTATGATATCCATTGGATATAGTATATACTCTTTCAAACCAAGAATCTCGAGTCAAACTACCTACCCGACACTGTTTGAAATAACTTAGATTTCCTCTAAGGTTAACCAACTAAAATTTAAATCTTGACTAATAATCTGTCAATCTCTGAAATCTTCATTTAATTATTTTGCTATCTAACCTATAAGAATCAATAGAATTTTTCTAAACCTATCCTATATTGCATACCTAGCCCTGAAGGTAGTAGATGAAACTAAAAATTCAATCCACGTAACCCATTTACAGTAACTATGCATACCTATTAGGTACCGAACCGCCTTATTCCTAGTATCAATAAAAAAAGAAAATATATATGTATATATATATATATATATATGAAAGCACAAACTATATTCCCACCTCGTATTCCAACCTGTCTTTCGTGCAGGCTCAGCAACGCGCATTCTACAGAATACAATCACAATCACCATCACAATCCGACCACTACCCGTCGTTTCCTCTGCATCCATAGTTACATCCATAGTTACATACAGACCGCATTCTCACCCATGCAGAATCGTGCAGGTACGATATTTCGAGCGTCTAGATTTTTTTTCATCTGCGTCGGAAAAGCTTGTTTTGGCATCCACTCAAACCGTGATAGGGGAGCCAAGAAAAGGTTAATACTAGGGCCTGGTATGTGATGGGATAATTGGATCCGTATTGAATGATGGGTCGTCATCAAAATGGCTAAATGTGATTTGAGATGGATGTGGCTGTTGTTATTCCAGAAATGGACGGGGGTCCCAAGATGCGGAAGAAGGAATCGGGTAAATGGTAGGTACTAGGGAGGTTGTAATTTGTAAAGTGTGGTTACACGGGACAAGCCATTGGCGTTGATACTTGGCCTTGATGCTAAGCCTAGGCATTGAGGTTTGGAGAGGATGACTGGATATATATTGAGGTTGGAGTAAAAATGAAGACGGGTTCCCTAGGTAGGTAGTTAGGTAATTACCCACGAGCTTTAATGATTGCACCGGAATGAAAGCTGACAAGTCATAAGAAAAGGCGCGTGGTGTTTAAAGTGTCGAATCAAAGTGTCGAATCAAAGTGTCGAATCGTGCGGTTACCAATCTATTTGGATGACATTATCTTGAATGGTTGAAGGTTCCAGGTTGTCCTCTAATATCCATCTCGTTTCTTAATTGTTATGCACCCCAAATGGTCTTAAGCTCATATCTCCATGTTTCCATCCATGTTTCCATGTTTCACTATGAGTACTACAGCTAGTGGGGTATGTTCGAGAACCCCGCCATGGTGCGTGCATTCTTTTAGTGGACTATCGGTGGAATTCAAGGATGTTTGACAATATAACTAAACTTAATCGAGGTCTATGTCTAACCGTCGAATGCGGGGGAGGCACTTTTCAGGCCGAAGGATGATGACTGCGTAATATAAGTATCGTGAGATCAAAATCTTCATATTTTCCAAGCCTTTATAAAATTAGCAAAAAAATGTGTTGAGTGAAAGGTATGCGTAAGGGGTAAAAGGAATCACTTGGCATAGAAATAGAAGTATCTCGTGATACCTCACTTGACCTACTTGCAGGTCTTGTCTTGGGATTATGCCGTCATCGCCAAAAAGGTGAATTGAAGTCAAGTACAAATTCTAAGTAGCTGTCGCTTTCCGTCAATGTACTGAATTGTACTATACTATACTATACCTACATATGAGAAACCGAATTTGCTAAATTTCAAACCTTAATGATGCAATTTCGTGACAACAAATGAGGCTTACATTTGAGCGATTTTTCGAGAAAACTCACTAATGTTGTGGATTAGTTGTACCCGTTTGCTTTTTTTGTGAACAAGGTAACAGGACTGAGAGAGTTCCAAAGAAGAGTGACTTAGGTATCACAATGGCTGTAGGCGCTCTATGCGCAGGGTCTCTTGGCCAAATTTAATGCGATCAAAGTTAGGTAGGTAGTGACTTGTTGAGATAATCGAGAGGCAAGATACCTCAAGGATATATATATAGAAGGCGTCGGGACATGTCGATCAATAAATCCTGATAGCGCTGCTGAATACATTTCTTTCCCTGCCCTCGAGCCTGTCTGCCCTATGAAGGGTCGTTCAATGAATACAACATTGTTCCATCTTCACCGGACCACAACTTTCTCATCTTTTCTCCTAGAGTACAAACTCTGACAACTTGACAAGTAAGCTCGGTAGTAACTCGCTATAATTTCACGGCATTTGTGAATCACCCGTGACTCCTTCAAAAAATCGAGAGATGAAAATGATCATCAACGCATTTTCTTCTTCGGGTGATCCGGGCTTAGAAGCATTTTTCGGACAACGGCGGCGGAGGTCAAAAGGCTAGAATTCTGTTGTATGCACAGCGTGCATGAAGGTCCCTTGTCCCTTCTTTGACAATGCAACATCCGGTTGAACCACCAACTTTTCTAGCACCCCTTGTTCCATCTTCTAACTCACATATATACGATCTTCTCGGCATAATAGAGAATTCCTCCGTATGGTCTATCGTTCAAGTGGGGAGGTCTAGATGTAGTCGGTACCGTTGAAGAAGTAACTTGGAAACCCATTGCCAGGAGAATGGATTGAGGGTTTGTATAGAATTCAGATAATGCTTCTTATCTCGTCACTTGACAATTCTATCGGCAGATATAGACATTTTCGTGATAATATCGTCGACTCCGTTTTTGATGTCCGGATTGATGACAGTAAAGCCTTGGCAATGTATACAAGGCGTCCCTCAATCCGCTGTCCCTCCCGTACAAGGCCATACCGACGGTTACTTTTCTCTTGGCCTTCATTAAGACGCAGATTTGAGATCTATTTATCGAAGATTACTGTCTTGGCGATTCAACAACTCAACGACCAGCGAATTTAAAAGTACCTTGTACCATAAGCCTCGAAAACGAGATGTAATCTTACTATTTGATGTACTTTGTTGAGCGTTGTACTTTTTGCTTGGCTCATACAATGTAGTATTGAGGCAATTCATTAAATGTAAGCATTAAAGGATACCTATGTAGCTACTAGGTAGGTAGCCAGCTGTACTCAAGTATTCGGTGAGGGAGTGAGGGAGTGAGGGAGGTATGTACTAGGTATGTAAAAGCATGGTAAATGCAAAAGCTGAAAGAGTAAAGAATTTAGTCGCATGAGATATTATTATTGTAAATTGATTGGAAGAGATTGTGTATGGTTGAGATTTTAAGGTCATGATTTATGTTGTAATTGTAGTAATGGATGAGATGAGATTAGATTAGATGAGATGAGATATTGAAGGACAAGGAAAAGGGCCTGGTATCCGTACTGGAAAGACAAGGACGGAATTGAGGCCGAAAGGAATACTAGGTCAATAAGATGTTCCCAAAAGTTTCGAATGATTTGACAGCTGCATCCGTCCTCTCCTCAACCAACAACTTTACTACTTTCGCGCATCAAAACACGGGCGGTAGGTTAATAATAAGTGAATCACTCTATGGGCAAATTTCTCGGCATGAAATTGCCGTCTTCTTGTCTTTTTATTGAATAATCAAAGTATTTCAACGAATTAAAATCCATTACATAGAAGAACCTGGAAGCCCTTTGTTCCTTTGATTCCGAAATATGGCGACGGGATAAGAAACAAGAATAGAATGAGATTTTATTATATCCGGTACGACGTGAAGAGAGAGAGAGAGAGAGAGAGAGAGAGAGATTGGATGTTGAATATTCCAAGGTTATCAATAT
Source organism: Myriosclerotinia scirpicola (assembly GCA_002162505.1). Classification (NCBI taxonomy): domain Eukaryota; kingdom Fungi; phylum Ascomycota; class Leotiomycetes; order Helotiales; family Sclerotiniaceae; genus Myriosclerotinia; species Myriosclerotinia scirpicola. The sequence continues at coordinate 149,735 of NGKG01000035.1, read as the reverse complement.
GAGAAGATTGAAGATTGATTTCAAAGCCAAAGCAGCAACCTATTACCTACCTAGGTATATTATGAACAATACCTACTCCTAAAGTACTAATACTTCTAATGAGTCACCAACAAGCAAGAAGTACTCTACAATACATCCATCCATCAATCCATCAATCCATCCATCCATCAATCAGATCGTTGCAAGCGCAACCAAAACTATTCTCACTCGCAGCGCAGCGCAGGTCAAGGCAGCAAGCATTCTTCTTGTATCACCAACATCACCACTACTACCACCACCCACCACCACCCACCACCACCAACATCACGATTCACGAATAATAAACATTGCGACAAGTCCGCCTTTACACCTGCAAATGCAAAGTTACCATTGACTTGCCTTGCCTTGCCTTGCCTTACCTTACCTTACCTTACCTTTGAATCAAAGGTCTCACAAATCTAAATATCGCGATTCGCTATCTTCCCCCCCTCCTCCTCGTCTTCCTCGTCCTCCTCGTCCTCCTCTGCATTACCAAGATCTTCAAACGTCTCCAGCTCTCTTCATTCGCCCAAGAAGGAAAAGACATTTAATTAATTTTCAGCCCACACCCTCTCTCTCTTTTTTTTGAATTGTCAACAAGTTTTATTTCTTCTACCAAGCCTTCTATGCATCAAGCCTCATTTTCGAATTTACCAATTAATAGGCTTCATCGGATCCCCCTCCCTGGCCTATTCTAAGAACTCAATCCTTCGAGTTTTCAATCATCCATCATCATTACTACAACTACAACTACAACTACAACTACAACTACGAGTACATACATTATCCTTGCTTTCTCCTTCTCTTTCCTCTTTCCAATTAAAGAGATCATTCCAATCTTTTCCCATCAAGATGTCTCTTTTATAGCCGTTTATATTTAATCCTTTCCTGGGGAGAAAAGCACATACGATTTATCCTATCACATACTAGGTACTCATTCGCATACTCATTCGCATTCGCATTGTCGAGAAGATCCATTCACGAAAATACTACAATATAATTGAAGAAAACTAGACATTCTAGATCTAAAACGGTCTTGCAGATACATACTGACCGGTACGCCATTCGATTGGTACAATATAAGTAAGATCTACCTACTTCCCCCGACAGAACCCATATATACTCCTCCTCTTCCAAGGTTAACACTACCCACTACTTCAGTAGCTCAAGAATTAATTGAATTTAGTCTACTGGGAACAAACCTTCAAACCTCCAAAACCCCCCCTCAATCCCTCACCCCAAAACTTTACTCTTCAATCGTACTTTCCCAGATCTTTCCCTAATTTGGTTGACATAAAAGTGTCAGCTCACCAGACTAGCAATCATGGCGACCAGTACTTTACCACTTTCTCATCCTACATTATCTTCTATTTCTCACAATACCTCGAATCCATTGCATCATATCACTCAAATCGAATTAACTTCTGCTTCTGCAGAATCGAGTCGACCTTCTTCAATAGATTCTCGTCAAGTCGATTCGATTCCTGAAGAGGACGAATATGAGACCAGCAGTGAAGCTGTTAATGAGCCAGTAACTCCCACCGACTTCCAAACCCCTCATCAACAGACGAGAGTAATCCCTGGTGGCGAGATTTCTCATCATCTCATTCGCAAACTTCCTCCAGCCCCAATCCAACTTCCTCCAGCCCCAATCCAACTTCCTCCAGCCCCAACCCAACTTCCCACAAAAATCAATACCGTTGCGCCTCCTCTACCTCCATCGAACAAACATACTCTATTGTCTACAACACAAACCTCTAAAGGAAACATAGAGTCGCCTTCTCCAAATTCGACTTCGAAAAGACCCACTCTTCCAACAAAAAATTCGGGATTGAGAGGGAAAGTTTCCAAATTCTTCAAGAGATCGAATTCTCAATCGGGAAATTTGAATACTGCCACCTTAATCGACCAGACCAATCTCACAGGCAACAATGGTTCAGATCCGATGTTAGGAAAAGACCATCGTCGAATCTCGATTGGACGAGCATCGACTTCCACCACAGCATTTACCTCCCGTACGAATACACCTCCTTCACCTAGTACATCATCAGAACCTCACTCTTCACAAGAAAATATATCAATAAACGTAAGACCGAACGAAAACTTCAATATGACTAAGAAACAAAGATCATCAACTGGTCTAAGCATCGGCTTGATGAATAAATTTCAAAACCATGTCCCCAAAATTACCTTCGATACACCCGCAACGGAGGAGAGAAGTAAGTCCTCTCAACGTGCCACAAGCGTCGATTGGAGTTTCAACAGTGGAATTGGCTCGGAATCAGGGGTTCAAGAGATGTCTCGAGAACCTTGGGCCATGCCAGCCGAGACTGGAATTGGTTTAAAATCGAGACGCTTGAGTATGAGTCTTCCAGATGACTTCCTCGTCGACGTTGTGGAATTGGAAGAAGAATATCACCACCAAAGCAAACTCATAGGACGTGGTAGGAAACAAATTGGTAAAGGTGCCACGGCTCATGTGAAACTTGTGATCAAAAAGGGTACCAACGATACTTACGCCGTGAAAGAGTTCCGTGGAAAGTCTACAATGGAGAAAGAAGAAGACTACGAGAAGAAGGTTAAATCGGAATACTCAATCGCAAAGGCAGCTCATCACCCAAATATTGTACAAACTTTCCGACTTTGTACCCATAACGGTCGGTGGAACCATGTCATGGAATATTGTGAGCAAGGAGATTTATTTAGTCTCATCAATCAGAAGTATCTCAACAAGGAGGACCATCTCAAGGATCGACAATGTCTATTCAAGCAACTTATTCAAGGCATTTACTTTCTTCATAGCAATGGGATTGCTCATCGAGATATCAAACCCGAGAACTTATTGATCACCAAGGATAGCAAGCTTAAGATTACCGATTTTGGCGTCTCGGAGGTTTTCGCCGGTGTTCATCCTGGTTTCAGAGCCGCCAAAGGTAAATGTGGAAAGGATATGACCGAGACTAGACTTTGTGCTCCTGGTATCTGTGGTAGTCCTCCATACATTGCCCCAGAAGTTCTTGAAAAGCGAGGTACGTGACATCTCATCTTCTTTTATTTTACATCATCACAATATTAACGTCACAACTAGGTGAATATGATCCAAGACCTTTAGATGTATGGAGTGCCGCCATAGTCATGCTCTGTATGACGGCGAACGGTTGCCTTTGGGAACAGGCCAGACCCAAAACATCACCACTCTACGATGAACTTGTCCGCGGCTGGGACAAATGGAATGATAAACATAACGACTCCATCATAACCGATTCAGACTACCCTCACGTTTCCTTCTTTGATAAACATATCAACCCACCAGCCCTTCGTCGCATCCTCCTCACAATGCTCAACCCCAACCCAAAACACAGGGCGAGTATCGGAGATATTGTGAAGAATCGTTGGATGAAAAATGTGGAATGTTGTCAGATCGATAGTTATGATGAACCGACTGAGATTATTGATGCGAGCAAATGTTCTAGTGTGGGTAATAAGAGTTTGAATAGGGTGGTGGGTCACAATCATTTGCCGCCCAAGGAACATCATGGGCACAAGTTGGTCCGATTACCGGGTAGTACGGATATGTAATTGAATCCTTGAAGCTCGGTGACGCATCTTCATTACATAGAAGCGAGCGAGCGAGCGTTTATTTGAATCTTTTCTTTACCTTCTCGAACTGCGATGCGACTTACTGACAAACGAAGCCGATGGCCTTTGTTCAGATGGTTTCGACAGAACATACTTGGGAGTTTGGTGTTCATTACACTGCTACATATTGGGATGGCGAGTCGAGTGTTGCGACTTACTATGCGATGCAATGCGGGCTGGGTCAGGTCATTAGGTGCTTACTAAAAACTTGATGATAATGTGTTTCGGAACGAGCGAAAACTTCATGGGTCTGGAATGGAGTGGAGTATCTAATTTCATGCTTTTAAAGCGAGATTTGATGGCTGATTCTGCGATGAATGGGATGGAGTGTGTTATGGTGCATTGTGTTGTGCTGTGGAGTGGAGTGGTTTGATGCACGGGTGGTTGCGTGTCTATAAGTTTGTGGTGGCTTGGTTGTTTGGGGTTTGGATATAGAGTGGTGGCATGGCATGGCATGGTGATATAAAGTTGAAGTTTACGCTTTATTCTACTCCAAGGACATGATGGATGAAGGAGGGAAATAGATTGTGAATACATCCGTTCATTCATTCGTGAAAATGGATTCGGTGCTTTTCCCACGAGGATAAGTGCAGTGTGTCTAACGTCCATCTGAGATGGAGTATAGATGGATGGATAGGAACTCAATTGAATTTGAAATTGAAAATTGAAGGGTTTGAACTGGGATACTTGGGGGTAGCGAAGGATGGGTACGTACCTATAAGACCTAAATACAATACAAGTACATAGTTGCCGATCAACAGGTAGTAGTTACAGTAGTTCAAATACAAAAAAGTATTATACCTCTTTTTGAGGCGGTGGTGTGATATTGTAGGGTGTGTGTGTGGGGTGTGTGTGGGGTGTGTGTGGGGTGTGTGTGGGGTGGGAGTACTTGATGTGATTGATGTATTGGTAGAAAATATATATGTAAGATTTTGGGTGTTGAGAGACTGATTGATTTGGTATATTGACGGTGGTATATCGATACTGTAGTGGTAAGGAGAAAGGGGGGAGGAAGGAGGGAGGGAGGGAGGGAGGTGAAGGCTTTAATTTTTAGAATGGTGTGATGTGATGTGGCGTGATGTGATGTGATGTGATATTTGATTCCTGCCTACCTAGGTACGGTGAGGACCCCGGATACCTACCTATAGATGGATAGATTCGGCTATTTAGACAAGTGGTTTTGTTTGCTGGGGAGACCTATTTACTTACTTACTTACTTACCTACTTACTTACCTACTTACTTACCTACTTCCAGCTAGGTATCTCCAGCTAGGTATGATATGATATGATATGATATGATATGATATGATATGATATGGTTGTTAGGGTTGTTAGGGTTAAGATTGTTGAGAGGGCAGGGTAGGTTGTTATGGTTTGTATTGGTTTTATTGTTACATAGCCCGGGGTATTTTGTTTTTGAAGATGGGATGGGATGGGATGGGATGGGATAGGGTGGGATGAGACACAATCATAATTTTATGAATTGCAGTGGGGGATTGTATGAGTGTAGGTATATTGAATCATCTGAACTTCTAGATCATTCCATTGCTAGACTGCCCTCCAAACCATCAAACACACCACACCACACTACTCCGAGTCCCCCCTCGCTTAACCCCCCACCCNACCCTTACCCCTACCCCAACCTCTTCATCCTCTCCTCCGCCGCCCTAGCCCTCCTCTCCCTCTCCACCCTCATCTTCATTTCCGGCGTCATATTCCTCATTTCCTCCTCCCTCCTCTCCTCCCCCGTCATCTTCACCCCCGCTCCCGCCAACCCTATCGTTTTCCCCTTCCCCCCTCGACTACTAAATTTCCCGTCCCCCCTTAATTTCTGCTCCGCCTCTTCTTTCGCTATCCTCTCATCATCTATTTTCTTCTGCTCCGCTTTCTTTCGATTCTCCTCTTCTTTTTCGCGGGCGTCGCGTTTATTCGCCTCCTCGCGACTCATGGGTGATGGGATGTTTGAGCTTTCCCAGGAATATGAGGTGGGGGATGGGAGTTCGTGTCTACAAACGCGGAAAGCGTCGCGTGTACTTCTCTCTCCGCATAATTCGAATGGAGTTTTTCCATCTCCGTTTTGGATCGTAGGATCTGTGTTTCCTTTGAGTATTAATCCCTCAATCAACAATTTTGAATTGAGGCTCGCGGCTAAATGTAAAGGGGTAGGCGCATGATGATTTTGTTCCTCGGGTTGGAAACGGAAGTTTGGGGAGAGGGAATTGGTTTGGAAGTAAGACAAGAGCGCGGGAAGTTTCGAGCGGCGGATTAATGATTGGAGTTGTGATGTATGTAAAAGTGCAGTTTCTTCTTCCTCGGTTAGTTTTTTAGGTTGAGGTTTTGATACTGCGGCGGCTTCCTTTTTCGCGGCGAGGGATTGTTGGGCTGAAAGGATAGCGGCACGTTTAGCTGCTAGAGCTTCCTCGTCTACTTCAAGCACTTTCACGCGAGTTAATTCGACGAAAGAACGCATTAGTTCGTTTTGTGTGGCTCTTTTCGTGCTAAATGGGAATCCACGAATTCGAGGATCATTTTGTCGTAATACTTGGTCCTCGTATGGACCAAATAAGGTACGCCGATTAGTAGTCCCGGTAGCTCGAATAAACAATAATTCAGAAGTATCAATCATGCCTTTCCATGATGTAAGAAGTTGACGTACTTCATCTGTAAGAGCTTGTTCATTGTAACGACGGAGACTGGAACCAGCACTGTGGGCGGCTCCTTTTGCAGAGTCATTGGCTGATTGAGATCCACCCTGTTTGCGACGGGTAGTATATCGATGGAATGTTTTGTGTGCAAGAACGATGGCTTCTTTAGTCAAGGGGCCAGTTGTTGCCTGTGGGTTCTTAACCTGTCTAGGGGCGAGAGATACGACCATAGCTGCGAAATGACCACCTCCTATCATACACATGAAGATATGAGGACCTTTATATGCTTCGGGTAATGGAACACCTTCACTATTGACTGGGATTTTGATTTGAGGTTTTGGGGAAAGTTGCTTTTTCTGGACAATCTCGTGTATTGAGGCTTCATTTTCTTGCTCTTCATTTGTAAATATCGCTCGGTATATCCCAAGATAAGTACTCTTGGGCATTGTAGGTGTCGAAAACCATATCATTGGGGGCTTTCCAGATCCTCTTGTTCGCTTCCTTAGTCCGGGGTTGTCGTCAAATTCATTGATATTCGAAGATATAACTGCTTGTTTTTTGAGTAAAGAACTCAACGTCGTCTCTTTGCGTCCTCCATCCTCGTCTTCCTCGGTGTCTGACGAATCAGATCCTGAAAGACTCTCATCAAGGTCTTCTACCAACTTCTCAAATTCATTTTCTGTAACAGCTTTTGCCCCTCGAATCTTTTGCTTCAAATTATAATTGTGAAAATCCGATCGTACATGACTCTTTTGATCCTCCACAGTATGAAACGTTACACCGCACAATGAACAGGATTTTGATCCAACAACTTCTCCGGGTTTAGCTTGTACGGCTCGTTCGGTAGTATCTGTAGATGGATGGGTATCTTCTTGGTTGGTTTCGTCATTGGCATCGTCTTTGTGCGTTAAAGTCGACAGAATATCTTGTGGAAGGTCGTAGGCTATATTGGGTCAGCTTGATAAGTTCGCATACTAGAGACTAACCCCTATACCATATAATGGCCTTCGAGTTATATCCTCCTTTCGTTGTTCCATATTGATTTGATGATTTAAGGTGGGGTGAAGTGGGATGGAGACTTCTTGAGTTTAGAAAACTACTGTGAAGCAGTTCTTCGATACTGGCTTGGCTTTGTATTGTGTAGCTAAATGTCTACTTGAGCAAAGACTGAATGTCAAAAGAAGGTTAATATAATATGATATGAACGTGCGATAACTACCTACTCAAATAAAACGCATTCTCATCTGAGCTTGATTCTTATCACCACGTGATTTTGCGATTAGCACGGATTTTAGTTTATCCTAGCGTCTAAGATCATGACAAGAACCTCAATGACGTACTTCGATCTAGGCCCAAGCTTCAGTTGGCGGAGCGGTGGAGGCGTTTTATTGTCAAACAACGAAAGCAAGGAAAGGAGTAATTGCTCCTCAAGTTCTGACACATAAGGTAATCTTTTATTTGAAATTCAAGATAACTTCTAACATGTGAACCAAATTAAAATCTCAATTCTCTTCATCAATTGGCATCTGGGGCAAGTTGCACCATCTTGAGTCTTGAGTCTCGACATTGCGTTGCAGCTTTATCCCATTATTCCATCATCACATCATCCAATTCTTCAAAATCCCATGCCCATCTCCCCATCTCCCCATCTCCCCAGACCCCTCAGATCTCTTCAATCACAAAGATCCACTCCTATCTAATTCCCCACCATATTTCACAATGTCTTCATGTTTTGGTTCAAGAAAGTCGAGGAGTGATGATACTCGCCCGCTGTTGCCTCAATATGAGGACGATACTTCATTACAAAGAACAGTTCATCAGAAATTGCATACATATCAGATGATTAGGGCATTATCCAAGGGATTCATGCCATCAACTGAACAAACCATTGTCAATTTGAGAACATTATTGGCTTCAGATGTTTTGAATCCAGATAACCCAGAATTGACAGACAGTGGAAGAAGATTGCTCAGATTCTCGAAGCAATGGCTTACAGATTTCATCGAATTGTTACGGAATAAGAATGATGGAGATCAGATTCAGGACTTCATCTGGTTTTTGATACATTCAAGAATATCTGTCAATGCATCGGATCTTGTCGAAAGAGCTACTAATACAAGAGCAAAAGCAGATGCCTCAGCTGGTAAGTGATACGCCTCCTCCTACCCTTCCAATATCTAACAAATTATAGCCTACGCAAGTGTTAAAACAGTTGGTAGTCTTCTGTTAACCAATTCGGACTTTCGTATATTCCTCTCGGACCTCAATACCATTGGTCGACAGGTTTTTGCAGACACTGCAAAGACAGTATCAGATGTTGCAGATGATGCCGCGAACAAGATTGAGCCATCAACTGAAGAGAATGAAGCACTTAAGAAACCAGGAGAGGAGCGAAGTGAGCCTATTGCTAAGGAGGAGCTCCAAGCCGAAGCAAGTGAGATTGGCCATGTTGTTACGAATGGCTTGAAAAAGGCAGGCAAACAAGCAGGTGCGAGTTTGAAGGAGAATATCTCTGGAGAGCAAAGAGAGACCCTACGATATCGTTTGAAGGAAGCGGTTACAAAATTGACAAAACGAAATGATTACTCGGATTCAGTCAACACAATTGGTCTTCTAATTCAAAGATATGCTAAAGCGTATTCCAGAGCTGTGGATGAATCTATCACCGCCGTCCAAGATGATGTCGAACCTAATCCAGCACTTGATCGTGCTGTGAAGAATGGTTGGTCTTTAATGAGTTCCTTCGGCGACAAGAATGCTTGGAAAGAACTTGAGAAGCGATTCAACAAAGTCATGGAACACTCTCAAAAAGATCCAGAATTTGAAAATCTCATGGGTGAATTGGCAAAATCTATTCAGCAAATGCTTTCTGATCCAGACTTTTTCGATGCTGCGGCAAACAAGGTCGAGGAGTTGAAGGAGAAATCCAAACAAGTGGGAACCGAATCTCCTCTTCGAAAAGATATTGATAATCTTCTCAAACAAGCACGCATAACATTCGATTCCGTAATGAACGACCAAGATGTCTCCAAACTGGTCAATACAACCCTGAAGATATGGGGTATCCTCAACCCTCTCAACAAACAATCCAACACCGAACTCTTCACCGACCTATCTACCGTCTTGATACCCATGTTTATTACCGCCATACAATATGTACCAATTCCTCGTCTCGAGATATCAGTGCCCGAGATCGATCTCCTACTCGAGAATTTAATCCTTGAACCTGGTAGAACTATAAACCATACCAGTTTCCTGCCTTATCGACTAAAGATTGAAACCTACAATGATCTCTCAATCCACAAAGCTCGATTCCGTACTTTCTCCAAAGTCACTTCTACGGTAACAGTCAAAATTCAAGGACTTTCAATAAGAGCAGATGAAGTTGGATTTTGGTTGAGAGCACATAAAGGTTTGTTTTGGTTGGCCGATGAAGGTATCGCTTCCTTCGAGCTTGACGATAGGGGTATTGATATTGAATTTGACGTCGAAATCGGACACAATCAACTTGAGAAAATACTCACTTTGAAGGATACACGTGTAAAGATTCATCATCTTTCTTATAAACTGAGCAAATCGAAATTTGCTTGTTTAGCTTGGTGTGTTTTTCCCACAGGGTCTTGTCTACCCTTTATTCGTATACTAATAGATGTACAGGATCTTCAAGCCTCTTCTTCGCCCAATCATTCGCAAAACTCTCGAATACCAACTCTCCACTGCCCTCGCCGATTTTTTCCACGCAGCAAATCGTGAACTTCTCTACGCACGTGAGCGTCTCCGTGCAACCAGAATCTCCTCCCCAGATGATATTCAAACGTTTATTAAGGCTATCATCACAAGGTTGACACCAGAAGAAGACCCAGATGTGTATTTGAATGTAGGAGTGCAGGGTGGAGCCAAGAGTAGAGGCAATGTGTTTAAGGGAGTTTATGCGCCAGGTAGTGTGGTGAGGGTCTGGGAGAGAGAGGGAAGGGATGCTGGGGAAATCGTTGAGGGTGAAGGTGAGAATAATGGTGGATGGAGAAATGGAGTTTTTGATGTTGGTGGACAAGGACAAGGTGTTATGGGATGGTAGGTTTGTCATGGGTAGTGGGTAGTGGCTAGTAATGATTGGGGAATAATATGAAACGGCAGTATGAAATGATGCAAAGAAATACGGAGGATGAAAATAACCAAATTGTATGATGGATGAACACAATTCCCATCTGGATTCGGAGGGCTAGGCTTTTTTGGGTCTTTTTGTTTGGCGCCGCACACATTATGGGGTATGGAATGGGATGTAATGGGATGTCAAGCAAAGTTTGGTATGGCATGGTATCATGATATGGTGGGAAGATACGGTACAGGCGTGGAAACTTTCTATTTTACAACTCAATCGTAATAAAAGTTAACCCCAGAAATCAATGAGGTCTAAAGACCAATCTTGTCTTGAAAATCGCATCTTAAGCCTGACTAGCTCGGGTGCTGTAGAAGTGTCAAAACTCCTTTTTGTATTTGACGTGCAACAATACTTTTTGAAGCCGAAATGCTTCGGCAAGCGATACCGAACGAATGGATAAACTGAGATACAATGCGGTTTATTAGTGAAGATAAAATTGTAGGAATTGTATGCGATGTGCAAAAGAAGCATTGATAGTGGGGAATTCTTAGTGTCACACTAAAAATGTACTCCCCTCCCCATCAACTGTATAATTTAATTCAACACAACGCAACGCCGCACAAAACGAGCCAAGAAGATATTGAATATCTCTCGTAACACAGTATCATGATTGAAAGATTAGAGAGATTGTTGTACAACACGCTACTTCGGTCCACGCGAAGCAGTGTTTCGACTTCTATCAAAGCAATAAGCTTTCCAACGAGTCGACGCCATATTCATAATACACCATCCCTCAGAACATCCTCAACTCCACCCCGCCCCCTTGTCGGGCTAGGAGTTTTCATTCTTCACCCCACTCACCCATTATCCACTCCCTCAAATCCCATGTACCTCCTCGGTGAACGCATCAATTCATCTGCAGCCAACACATGGGGCCTCCCCGGCGGTCATCTGGAATTTGGCGAATCGTTTGAAGAAGGTGCATCGAGGGAAGTTCTTGAAGAAACGGGTTTACGTATCCCAACGAATGGATTAAAATTTTGGCATTGTAGAAATTTGTTGATGAAGGAGGAGAAAAGACATTTTGTGTCGATTTTTATGGTGGGGGTTTGGGATGGGAAGGGGGAGGGGCCGAAGGTGATGGAGAAGGAGAAGTGTAAGGGATGGGAATGGGTGGGGTGGGAGGAGACAAAGAAGTGGGTTGAGGATGGCCAGGGTGGGAAGAAGCTGTTCCCAGGCATGGGAGGTTTGATTAAAGAGATGAAGGGCTTGGCTCCTCGTGTTGAGTAGGAAGTCATGTTTGGTTGCTGAACTCGAGATCATACAACTTGCATCCAGCCTTCGTCACGAATTTTAAGGCCTTACACTAAAGTCATCAAATGCCTTTGCCCATTATGCATTGGTCGAATGACATTGCATGCCAGGAATAGGCAGTAGGGCCTTCAAATTATGATGGAAATAAATCGTCCAATGCGTTCTGCACTATTCCTAGTGGTGCTTCTGCCTCTGAGCTTATCGATATACTTTAGCCTGATATACCTTCATCTTCCAAGTTGAGAATATACATCCCCTTCTTTAGGATCTACAACATCATATCGTCCAGCATTCCATCAGAAATCTTCTAGAGTCTCCTGGTTCCGAAACCTCTAGTCGAAATTTCTGCCCTAAGATTTGAGGATCTTCGCCATGAAGGCCTTGCTGAGGTTGATTCGCTTCGACTCTTAATCCTCCACCTAGGCTTAAAGAGGTCTCCAATTCGATATGGTCTTATTCAAGCAAGTAACAACAGTATGAGAATATCGCTCTGATATTTATGAGAACTACACGGCCTTATCTTATGCTTGAGGCGATGCAAACGATACGACAGATATTTGGATCAATGGATATCGTTTTGCTGTTACTGTAAACCTCGCGGCAGTGTTGGATTACTTACGCGACGACAAGCGACCACTGCCGATGCTGTTTGCATTGATCAGACAAACAATTTTGAATGCAGTCAACAGATCAGCTTGATGAAGGATATATATAGTTGTGCATAACAGACCGTAGGATACCTGGGATCTTCAACGGATTAGACGAAATGTTCGTTTGAACTAATGCAAGAAAGAGAGCAAGATAAATCCAAGCTAACAGAGATGGTTTATCATGCAGCAAATGATATCATATCACGCCCGTGGTTTACAAAAGTTTGGGTGTATCAAGAACTGATTCTCTCAAACAATTTTTTGTACAGGCTGGAATAATCCGAGTACTTGGAGATTTTCTTTGCGAGGTTTTCTCGGTCATCAAGGATACCAAAATTTCGGATGTTCTATCCCCCACTCATTGACCTATTAGGCCTGCCCCGGAAACAGAATCTATTGCTACTATGTTGAGTTCTCAAAATTTCTTCCTTCCTTACGCAATACACAGTTAAGGCGATACAAAAAAGCACCAGCCACTATGGAGTATGAATCAAGAACGGTTGAGAAATCATCGTAGCTTGTGGTCTTGGAGAAGTGGAAACCCAATCGCTCTTCTGGAAATTTTGGTCTTTAGGAAAGTCTCAAAAACTTTAGGTTTGAAGGATATGGTATACGATCACTTAGCTATGATTGATCGTTGTCTCCCCCCACCTCCATACAGCTTACGTAGCAAATGGCCGATGTTTCGTAGTTAACCCC
>NGKG01000035.1:115044-135902 GCA_002162505.1 Myriosclerotinia scirpicola | reverse complement strand
ACTTTTTGCGCTAAACCCAAAACTGATACTTTTTGACCCCTGTTCTAATCCCTGCCAACCAGCAAAAAAAATTTTGGGACACCTCGCAGGAAACCTCTAACTTCGTAGAGAGGCACCTAGATCTAGACCAGTCAAAAGTTGAGTGGAGTAGATGCCAAATTAGCGAATCCGTCCACTTCAGATATGCAACAAATGCAACAAAAGCAACAAAGACCTAGAGGGTGATTGTCTGATGTCTAATCGGTGCGTTTCATTGGAGGCAGGGAAAATGGGTAGACGACTCGAGATCTTTGAATTTTCGGTGGCGAAAGGTCACGTTTCATTTGGCGCGCAAGCATACTACTATCGTATCTACTCAGCATCAAACAGTACAATGATCACCTACTAAGCTGTGTATTACTTATTATCAGGGGAAAGGCTGATCACATGGGGCAGAGTATATACGGGGGAAAGCTACAGCTAGCAAGCGCATTGAATCTCAACAGTGGTGGCCCTCCCCCCTTTTTTTCCATAAATAAGTAGACTGCAGCTCATAATTTCGGGTTTTTCTTAGTGAGAACGACGAGGGAAAGGGGATTAGAGTTTGAAGTTTGGAAGATCAGGGAAAGACTAACATATTGTAGTAAATACAGAGATGATTGAAATTTGAGAAATTATGAATGGGCTGGGTGAAGGAAGCCATATTTTTTTTGATATTATATGACTTTAGTAGATCGCCATTGCGATGAATTCATTTCCTGAGATACTCATTTAGTATGTGAGTTGTCCCTTTCCTGCCATCATTTCCCCCTTGCGACATCTATAACCTACTCCTGCAGCGATATACTATGCCATGCCCATCCATACTGCTACACTTTCCCATATAACATGGTCAAATCTCTCATCTTCTGTATCATCTTGCTAAAGCATATCCTGAGATCTTCGATTGATGAATATCCATTGTATAGATTAAAGCCAAAATGATAAGGGAGGTAGAATCATCAACATTTATTATGAATCATAAGGTATAAATCTGGCTCGGGTGATTACTCACGGGTAAATTCGCCATATACCAACGAGTCATAGAGCCATGACATTATGCCCACTGGTGCACAAAAAGAATCACCTCTCACCCAGCTTCAAGACTTCTTCTTCTTCTTCTTCTTCTTCTTCTTCTTCTTCTTCTTCTTCTTCTTCTTCTTCTTCTTCTTCTTCTTCTTCTTCTTCTTCTTCTTCTTCTTCTTCTTCTTTTTTTTTTTCTTCTTCTTCTTCTTCTTCTTTTTTTTTTCTTCTTCTTCTTTTTCTTTTTCTTCTTCTTCTTTTTCTTCTTTTTCTTCTTCTTCTTCTTCTTCTTTTTCTTTTTTTTCTTTTTCTTCTTCTTCTTCTTTTTCTTCTTCTTCTTCTTCTTCTTCTTCTTCTTCAACTTCTTCTTCAACTTCTTCTTCAACTTTACATCTTTGGCGATAAAATCAAATACACATATTACCCAAAGCTTGATCGAAAACAGCAAAAGGTACATCGTGTCTACCAACCCTGATAATGCAAGATCATCTTCCCCTGATCGCCTGTCAGTATTCAGGTATGTAGACATGCTCTCATGGAATCTTAAGTATGGCCTAACAAAATGATTATCAGTAATAACACCCTCGTCCCTACCAACCCCGAAAGTACAATATCAAGATCATCTTCCACTGATGGTCTATCAGTATTCAGGTATGTAGACATACTCTCATGGACTCTTGTGTATGATCTAACAAAATGATTATCAGTGATACTACCCTCGTCGCCACCAACCCCGAGAGTGCCACATCACCATCCCCAGTAATGTACCATATCAAAATTCAATCTTGAATTTATAAATATCAACTGACAAAACAATTATCAGTCCTGAAGACCCCAGGCAGACCATCACATTCCTCGAAGAATACAAGTTTACGGACCGGACTTGGGAACAGTTCTCTGGGTATACCTTCCAAGCTAAACTCGCCGCAAGCCGAATATCTAAATTCTGCGACTGGCTCAAAGATGTCAATTCTTCCGCATTTCTCCTCCAAAGTGAACCAGACAGCCCACACTCCTATCTCTGTCATGCTACGAAATGCATTTTAGCCGGATGTCTCGCACCCAGGTTCGAATATATCTTCCGAGGTGGTATTGTCTGTGCCCCAAAATCACCATTGTCCCAGTACCCCGTAATATGCTGTTTTTCGGATCCGATCGCCTTGAAGAAAGAAACATCCACACTAGCATATGTCATTCGTTGTTTGATCGCGGAGTTGCATGCGCAGATTCCGTTGTTCGGAAACAGAAATTACGCACCGGAAAACTTCTCCGACCTCAAAACCGACGGAAGGGGCGTTGAGAAGCGGAGTGCAGTTCATCCGTGATTTGCTTGATTCACGAACAGAAGGATGCATTATTGTCATCGACGATTTCAACAAGCTGTATGACAACAATAAAGCGGGACTCACAAACCAATATAACAGTGTCTGGACAGAGCTTTTTGAAGCTTTAAAACGCAAGGGGGGTCTTGTTTCGCAGAAATCTAACAAGGTCGTAAAGCTATTCATCAGAACCTCAGGACATCAGATACAAGATTTTGGGTTGCATCCTGGCTTGGATTACAATGTAGATATTGCGTGGGGCGGTGGCAATGATGGGTTTAATGTCAGTGCCGGGAATCTTTATGGAAGTTCTTTGGAGCAAAGGTTTGCCGCATTACGGAAGAGCATGACTCAAACTGGGGTAGAGTATGTGCGGGATGGTTCATAGAGTTGAAGATAGAGTCTTGTGTCCCGAGGAGCAGTTAGCCTATGTATAATATCATCAATAAATGCAGTGCTTTACAAAACCTGTCCGCCTAGTACATCTCTATCGAATCTGATATTTTGTTCTCGATCTCGTCATTGTTGAGATTCAAGGGCTCGAGGATTTCAAGAATGACACTCGTTCATGTTCATGAAATGCTCCAGATAACAAGCGTGAAGTTGTGTGTAAATGTCTTGGGGTCAAACTGGTAGTGAAGGTAGGTAAGAGTACTGTGTACAAAGAGGGTCACCTCCCCCAAACTTCAAGCTCTCTTTCTCACCAACATCACATCTTCAACAACGAAATCAAATACACCGACTTGCGAGTAATATAATCGAAAACAATGAACTATTCCTAACAACACTTAGAGCGAGTATGTTGACATTCTTTCCGTCCTCGGATCTCAAAAAATAACCCATCAACACATCAAGCGTTCCAATAGCCACTCAAATTTATAAACGTTCGATACCAAAAGTCTACAATAGCGCAAGAAATTCCATAAAATATGACACAGATTAAGATCCTCAGATACAATCCGAGAGCACGACTACACGCTCCAATCACCAAGCACCCAGCAAACATATCTAGTCTTCATCAATTCCCCCACACCAGCAAAAAAAACACAAAATTCAGCCCCCTCTTCACACCCCAAACTCCACTCTCCATCAAAACACAAACACAAACACGAACACCCCACTCACCATACCACAGTATACGGTATACCTCAAAAACCAACAACCAGCAAACATCCCCCCCCATACATGCACCGCAGCACTACTGGTACCGACCGGGACTTGTTTTGACTTTGCAGTTTCATCTGATCTTTCCTAGTAGAGCTTCAGCACTGTTCACGATATCTCCTGGAATCGCTTGATCGGCTTGTCTATCATCGGCTTGTCTATACCAAAAGCTGAAAGAGTTCTTTGGGAATCATCCGGCTTTAGAGGTACCCATGTGAGAGGAACAGATGTGAAATGTAAGAAGATAAAAATGTAGACCAGGTAGATAGATGATAGATGACTTACTTCTTGTTAACGATGAGGTTGAAGCTAGAGAAGACGGTGCACGGACCACAATACATCGACTTTCCCTCTTCTCGCATGCTCAAGAACAGTCGATAGATTCAGCAAGCAACCTTAGACAAACTACCTAGTACCCAAAACCTCACTTCCAAATTCAAAGGGAACCTAATGCGTGTTATTAGGTATCTTGTATTATATCTTCATAATTATTATAATCGTTCTATAGTATGCATGATATGTATCATGCCAGTATTCATCTTGATTCAGGACGTATCATCCCAAACACCAAGTCCAATGCTGTAGTAAAAAGAAATGTCCGAGTACATATATGTCCGAGATCATATATAGCTTGTGACTCGTACGAGAAGTGTCAAGCGCATCAGTTCATAACCACTTCATCTCCATCCATCCATCCTTAATCCAACCAAACGCCCAGACCTTAAGCCAAAGGTTTTCTAGCAATCATCAAATACATAGGGGTAAACAAATCCTCCTTAGCACCAGCAACAAGACAATCAGCAGCCAAAGCCAATGAATCAGCTGTCTTTTGTGTTCCATGTGGTGCTAATCTCAAAAACTCCAAAGCACCAACAAATTTATGTACTAATCCTCTACCAGTCTTGGTCATACGAGCGATAGTGAATAAATCTCCAATGCTACCCATATGCTTGAAATCACCAGCTATAGGATAGTACCAAGGAGTAGCATCTGGTCTCTTGGCCAAATCCTCATGGAGTACGAGCTCGAAACCGGCGGCTTTAATGGCGGCAATACCCTCGGAGATCTTAACCATGTTGGAGATTCCATCACCTTGCTCGATACCGAGACGAATGTGACGGTGGTGCTCGTTGTCGTTATCGTAGTTATCGGTCATGAGCCACTCATAGACACCGAAAGTTCCACCCGGCTTAAGGACATTGAAAATCTGGGAGTAGACGCCTTCGAGAGATGGAGCATGAACTGTGGCTTCGATTGCGTAGACAGCGTCGAAGGAGTTTGCTGGGAAAGACATTTGCTATGAAATTATTAGCCATGGCCCAGCAAAGACGGTACCAGTGAAGATATGCGAAGTATTTTTCAGTGCATATGGTGTTAATTGTCTCATGGCTTGGTCTCCCAAGCTCTGAAGTAGCAAATACTTTAAAATTGCGTAGCATCATAAAGATTTCGCATATCTCCGTTGTATGGAATTCGTAAAAAAAAAAAGGAAACATACCATGAAATCTCCCTTAACAAACTTCAATTGATCGGCCATACCCTCCTTTTGCGCATATCGGGTCGCACGCTCAATTTGATAATCATTGTTATTCAAACCAGTGATGTGTGCTCCAGTGAACTTGGCAATCTCTCTTGCTGGTCCACCAACACCACATCCAACATCGAGAACTTTGTCACCATCCTTGATACCAATCTTGGCTGCGAGATAATGTTCGTGACGGGCAATGGCTTGGTAGAAAGGTTCGCCGTATGCGAAACGACAGAAATGGAAAGATTGTCCCCATCCGTATTCGTAAAGATCGGTCGCGAGATTGTAGTAGCTTTGTTTATATTAGCATTGAGTCCGTCTTGTCATCGATGGGGTAAACTCACTGTCTTGTCAAAGTAGCATATTCAGCAACTCTTGCATCTCTATCCTCTTTGGTTTCATCCTTAGCAGCCTTGTTATCCCAATGCTTGAAGTACTCATCAACAGCAGCCTTTTGAGCTGAAGAGTCTTTCTTCATCATAGCACGGAAACCACCCTCAGCATTGGAAGAATCCTTATGCATAGCTTTGTTGAAAGCAGCATCGCGGGAGTGATCCTCGGTTTCGAGTTTGCTGGGAGCCATTGTAAGAATTTTTTGAATTCGAGAATTATAAAACGTATTACTTTTAAAGAGAATGGAATTCGAGTTGATCGAATATTGAAGAATTGAATTAAAGTGAAGTAAAGTAAGGTAAGGTAAGGTAAAGTAAAAGTTGAATAATAGAAGATTGGAGATTTATTAAAGAAAGGGGAATTTTTTAGTAGATATTTATCAACTTCGATTGAAATTATCTCCAGGGTCGGTAGTTTAGTTTACCTAAGTTTATTTACCCCTGATTGTATAGCGAATCGTATTCGTGTACTAGTCCCAAAGGAATTTCTGCAAAGAAATTTGAGCCTCTGGTTGGTTAAATGATTTGCAAGTTTGCAACATGAATGGGGAACCTTTCGATAGGCTGCGGGACAGCAAATTGTGCAGATTACCACCTCGAAAGGCTGGGGGGGGAAGGGGGGGAAGGGGATGTATTGAGTTGTTGGCATCTTTTCTTTTTACATCCATATCCATTATGAAAGGAACGGTGAAGTGACGGATGGGGTCTTTTGTTCAGTTCTCAAAGTTCTTATGTTGTCTCTCATGTAATCATATTCCGTATAATGCCACAGTATTAAGGTAAGGCTGGAGGAGATGCAACAGATATGTTGAAAAGGCTGAAAACCACCTAGTATGGCTGAAAAAGGATCGGTAAAAGATAATGCTGATTTGTAAGGCTAAAGCTCAGCCTGGTCAGGTGGCTTGGCATCCATATTGCTTAGTCAACTTTCTGATCTCGAAATTCTTCGCCTCTTGTTCAGCCTTTCCTAGCTCTTCATAATCAAGATCATCAAAATATCAACGTCACTTTGTCGCAATAGACAATTTGAGCTACACAATATCAAACCCATTTCCTACAAGTGTCACAATATCATATACAACCCCTCAACATGCCACCACAAATCAAACAAGATCTCAATCGTTCCGGCTGGGAAACCACCGACTTCCCCTCCGTCTGCGAAAACTGTCTCCCAGATAACCCTTTCGTACAAATGATCAAACAAGATCACGGCGAAGAATGCAAAATCTGCACACGGCCCTTCACCGTCTTTCAATGGAAGGCCGATCGCACAGCTCGCAGCAAACGTACCAATATCTGTCTCACATGCGCGCGGTTAAAGAATTGCTGTCAGTGCTGTATGTTAGATTTGAGTTTCGGATTACCGATTGTGGTTCGAGATGCAGCGTTGAAGATGATTGCGCCTGGACCACAAAGTGAGGTTAATAGGGAATATTATGCGCAGAATCATGAGAAGGAGATTGAGGAGGGGAAGGGGATGGAGGAGTATGAAAAGACGGACGAGAAGGCCAGGGAACTTTTGAGGAGGTTGGCGAATAGTCAGCCTTATTTCAGGAAGGGTAGAAAGATGATTACGGATGGGGAAGGTAGTGGGAGTGGTGCTGCGGGTGGAAGTGATGATGCGAAGGGAATGGCATTGGCGACCAGGGGACCAGGGCCAATACGAACACGAGATGGACAACCAAGCAGGGGTGCTGGTAGAGGTGGTAGAGGCGGAGCGAGGGGAGGGAGAGCTTTCCCTAGTGCGGCGCAATTACCGCCTGGTCCCCAAGATATCTTACCACCATCCGATAGATCAATAACTTCACTATTCATCACTGGTGTGGAGGACGACTTGCCAGAATACAAGATTAGGGATTTCTTTTCACCGTACGGGAAATTAAGATCATTGGTCTGTTCGCACATGTCACATTGCGCATTCGTCAATTACGCGACGAGAGAAGGAGCCGAAGCAGCGGCGGAGGCATTACAAGGAAAAGCTATCATTGCAGGATGTCCATTAAGAGTGCAGTGGGGAAGACCCAGACCAATCGGTACCATGGATAAGGACGAGCGTATAGCCACAGGCAGAGAAGGGCGATCTGCGTTTTCGAATTCGGGTTCGGGTGCACAGAGGAGAGCGATGCAGGGTGGTTCTTCACAAACTGCACCTCCCCGGGATGATTTGGCGAGCATGTCTGCTGTTGCTGCTCCGCCAGGTTCAGGCGACGTGCAATATGCTAGTTTGGCTGGTAATTAAGGGGTTTGAGGAATGGAAATTGAGACAACGGTGTTTGGGAGTTGGGAATTCAAAGGGCACAGGGTGGAGTGGAGTGCTCTTTTGTGTGTTTAGAAATACAATGCATATAATGACAATGTTGACCATCTATGGTCACGATATGAATCCATCTCACTTCCGATCCGTCCCTCTGCATGTTAGATATTCGTATGTGAGCACACTCGCTATACATGTTAACCTCCATCTATCAACCACCCATGTGCTATCTTTACATTTCCACTTTCCCCTTTCTAATCATCAATTCTGAAGGCCATGTATCATCAAGGTACCCCCTAATCCTTACAAGTTTTCCCATCAATAGTAACCTTCTTCCCATTCGGCATCTTAATCGTATCATTATCTCCTCGTTCCGTATCTTCGTGAATATTCAACTCTGTAATCTCTTAGCATCAACTCCATTTTCTCCTAACATTCCATCAAGTGTCCCTCATCAAGCGCACCAAACACCAAAGTATCTCTAAATGTATACTGAAAGGTAGCACCTACTATATTTTTCATCCCCCTCAGCTTTCTGTCCCTGCACAACATTCCGCCGTAAGAACTTCGCAACCTCTTCCGCATGCGCAATCGCAGCTATGGATTCAGCCGACTCGGGAGCAAGCGATCGGTTGGTGAGGAAAGTGCTACGGGCTTGTTTGCGGGCGGATGTTAGGAGGGCAATATCTTCTGTTGATATATTAGATACCGGTTATTCGTGAAGTGTTCGTTCGGATGGGGTGAGAAGGAAGGTACGAACGGTTGAAGGCGATTCGCGTCGCGCGAAGAAGGTGCCTATAAGCTGCTAATGCCATTTTTTCTGCTGTCTTTTATTTTGTTTACAATAGCACTATACGTCGTTTTTTGATCAGTATATGTATTTTCATTTTTGAAGCCGGGATTCAATTATAGCGATAAAATCATGTCTTGGGAAATTTCAACAAGAGAAGGAACTCTAAACACTCTTTCGACGGGGAGTAACTGGAGCCACAGCAAAGTCGCACCCTTTTATGTGTCTCCAGAAGAAAGAGAAATCTGGTTTGGTTCGTGGATAGGTATGGCAGAAGAAGGCGGGGAATATCTCAACCCCCAGATTGCCAATGGGGTCAATCATACGGGTGGGTCCCCCATTCCCCCCCTTCCCCCAACAAAAACACTACTCCTTATGCGGGGACATCAAGACCTTTACTATGAGGCTCACAGCTGGACTACCAGCATCCCGATGCTAGTCCTCAAGCACGTGGGATGTAGATGAGACACAGGGGCAGCGCAAACCCCAAACTCGGAAGGCAGAGAGTACCACAAAAGAATCTCACGTTGAAACATTGGCTGACAAAGAGAAAGATCTGATTTGCAGACAGATCAGGAGCCCTCCAAGAGAAGACTCCATTATGACGAGAACCATACAGGCCTTCAACATGCCAGAGACGCAGATGCCAGTCATTAATTCCACATCCATATCCTCCAACCTTGCGCCTTCTTACATCTCGGAAATGCGCGGAATAGACGAAGAAACTTACTCAAGTCCCCCATCTGATTGTCCAACTTTAGATACAGCAGCCCCAAGCACTCCTGTAAAATACAAAAACGCCGATGAATTCGGTGAAACTTCTTCTAATTATTCTTCCGATGATCCAACAACCCAAAGTTCTCCATTGACAGCAACCGTGTTAAGAAGAGAAAGAAGAAAGAGGGCAGATGAAGCTGCTCTAGCTGCAACATTAGAAAAAGACTCCTTCCCAGCGCTCGGAAAAATTTCTCAAGTATTCGAAGAATCCAATGAAACTATCACCGCCAGTAAATCCGAAGGCCGATTTCTCACTCCTGTCACAAGGAGCGGCAAAGAACCCCGTGGAAAAGCAAACAGAGGCCAAAGGAATGAGTTGAACAGGCAACGATATATAAAGGACGCTGCCCATGCTGCAGCACCAGAAAAATACTCCTCTCCAGAACTTGAGACATCATCCCACGTCTCATCTTCACCTACGCCCATTTTACGGGCAATGTTAAAGGACAACCAAGATGTCAGAACTTCAAAAAATGATCATATTGTGGCATGGCTCGAGGACAATGCTAGAGACGCCTGTTCAGACAACGAAATAAAGCCAGGCAATAAGACTAAATTAAACCATAACGCAAATCTGGAAAACGGAGCAACGCTAGGCAACGAAAGGACCCTAGCCAACGAAGCAAAGAAAAAACACGCACCTTTGAAACCCCTGGAGAAAGAAGGGGGAGTGGCACTCAATTGTGTGAGCGAGGGCGATGAGCCGCAGTACCAAATGGGACCCGGAGTTCTATCCAGATGCAATAGTGAAGCTAAGATTCGGCGCGACGATCAGAATGTTGACTTCAGGAAGGCTATTGAAAAGGTCATAGATGTTATTGGGGGATGTATCGCAGAGGTTAAATCGACGCGGGAAGACCTACGCTTGATGAGAGGGGAAAGTAAAGATGAAATTCGAAAGCTGCAAGAGCAAATTGCAGATATTGAGTTGTTGGTGTTTGGAAAACATGCAAGGCCGTGATTCTCTAGCCGCACGGTTCGGTAAACTTGATAGATAGCCATAGGAACATTGGAAGTCTGAATTGGAGCGCAACTTTCAAATAGCGCATATAGTTTATGAAATGAACAGCTTTTGAAACCTTTTTAATCGGAAGTCTGAGTATTCAACTTTATGAAGGTTTTAATTGTCTAATATTTTGTTTGTCGTTGAAATTGCTGTGGTCTCTCCCGAAATCCAAAAGTATACACTATCAATGGAACTTCATACAGTTTAGAATATCCTAAATAGCCTGAGACGTTCCTGTCTATAATATAACAAGCTAATTAGTTGTTTAACTATAAGAAATAGCCCAAGATTTTATAAAAAATGATTTATTATATAATTTTGTGTTCTATTCATTATATACCTACAATAATGACCTCGGGAGTAGTTAGTTTTTTCCTTGACCGCAAGCAGTTCTTTTCAATATCAGGCAGAAAATACAGGGCGGTGAGATAGGCGAACATTTTTTTTGATCTGAGCATTCTAGCCTTTTCTTTCTCCCCTCCAAGTTGTAAATTTAACATCAATAATTCAAAATGGCGTCCCATACTCAAGTCGCTTTACCTCTCCCTGTCCTCCCAGAAGGGTGGTCCGCAGAGAAGGATTTCAAAGCTGTTGCCAGTGTATCTGCCGCAACTCAGCGAAGCCTCGAACCTGTTGGTCCTCACTTTCTCGCCCATGCCCGCCGAGCTCGTCATAAGCGTACCTTTTCTGAGGACGACCGCATCGAAGCCCAGAACAATGTCAAGAAGATTGAAGAGGATGATATCGGGGAGATCAGTGAACCTGAGGACCCAATGATGTTGGCCCGGGATGCTAAGGACTGGAAGGTAATTTGTTACACCCATCAACCCCACCATACATTTACTAACATTCTATGAATAGAACCAAGATCACTATGCTGTTCTCGGTCTCAGCAAGTACAGATACAAGGCAACCGAAGATCAAATCAAGAAGGCACACCGAAAGAAGGTCTTGAAGCATCACCCTGATAAGAGAGCCGCCACCGGTGCCACCGAAGACGACAACTTTTTCAAGTGCATTCAAAAGGCTACCGATCTCCTCCTCGACCCAGTCAAGCGTCGCCAATTCGATTCCGTCGATGAAGCCGCTGATGTCGCACCACCATCCAAGAAAGACCAAAAGGACACCAAACTCTTCTACAAGAAGTGGAGCGCATGTTTCAAGGCCGAGGGACGTTTCTCCAAGGTCCAACCAGTCCCCAAGTTTGGTGATATCAATAGCTCCAAGGAGGAAGTCGAGGGTTTCTACAACTTTTTCTATAACTTCGATTCATGGAGATCGTTCGAATACCAAGATGAGGATGTTCCAGATGACAACGAGAACCGTGATCAAAAACGTCACATGGAGCGTAAGAACAACAACGCACGTAAGAAGAAGAAGACCGAGGATTCTGCTCGTCTAAGAAAATTGTTGGATGATGCTTCCGCTGGCGATGAGCGTATCAAGCGTTTCAGACAAGAAGCCAGCAAGGAGAAGAACAAGAAGAAGTTCGAGAGAGAGGAAGCCGAAGCCAAGGCCAAGGCTGAGAAGGAAGCTCAAAAAGCCGCTGAGGAGAAAGCTGCAAAGGAAGCCGAGGAGAAGGCCAAGGCCGATAAGGAACAAGGAAAGAAGGCTAAGGAAGCCGCCAAGGCTGCTGTTAAGAAGAACAGACGTATCTTGAAGGGAAGTGTCAAGGACGCCAACTACTTTGCCGGAAGTGGAGCTGCACCAGCATCTGCTATTGATGGTGTTTTGAACGATGTCGAGTTGGTTCAAGGCAAGATTGATCCTGATGAGTGCGCCGCTTTGGCCGGTAAGCTCAATGGCTTGAAGACCGCAGATGAGATTAAGGCTGTTTGGAGTGAGGAGGTTAAGAGATTGGTTGGTGCTGGTAAGCTTAAGGAGGGTGAGGCTCAGAACCTTGCTTAGGTTGTATGTTGGTTTCGTATTTGTGCATAATCGAGTAGTGGGGGTCATAATTAGATATAGAATGAAATGTTCATGATCTTGATAGAAATTATGGATTATTTTGTATATTCATGGTGTATATCTTTCATAGCCGAGTTTAAGAAGTGAATCAAAGGAGTCTAGAAACCACCTCGCCTCTTTATATCATCGTAGTCCCAGCTCTCCTCGAAATCTCAGATGAAGTTTATAGAGAATCATCTCATGCTTCTCCGCTTCTTGATGTACATCAGATACAAAGCCTATTCCATCCCCTTTTCTCTCCTCTCAACTAACTTCCTCCTCCCCAAAAGACTAATATTCGCATACTTCACTTGCAAATCTTCCCACTATACTCAATCTCACTTACCCCTTCTCGCATAACCTCACATCATATTGCATCACATCAAATTCACATCCCCTCAAATTTTAAATTTCAGATAAAGAACTCAATTGAACCACCCATAACTAATAACTAATAACTAACCAACCAAATAAAAGAAACCCCATAAAATCCCAGCGACTATATCTCGCCCATCCCTACGTAGATATTTCCGTTAAATTAAATTAACCGAATTATCTAAAATGTAGCGAGTGTAGCTTGATATGTCCATCCCCCATGCCATTCATTCATATTCTGCTTCAGATGAAACTTAGATGTGTTTTCCCCCCAGGTAGTGTAATCACTACGCCCTATCTGCCCTATCTGCTCTGTCGTGAAATGAACCAAAGGAAAAAAGGAAAGAAAGGAAAGAGGTGGTAAAAATTGGTATTGAAAAAATGATATTCGCATAATAAAGGAGATCCTTTCGGATATTTTTCGTAACTTCGTAACTTCGTGATTTCGTGATTTCGTAAATTCGTAAGATGGTAAAATGAAAACTTAATATGTGAACGAAAATGACTCGCTTTTATTGGAAATGTGTTCGGGTTTGAAGTATGAGGACTGAAGTGTGGGCGTGGATGAAGTGTGAGGCGTGAACAACGCGGATTTTGCTGATTTGATAAAGCGGAGATTGCGTAGTTTTGAGGAGTGGAAATGTAGGTCGATGATAGTAGCTGGATTTCGCGCAATGGAAACGGTGCAGGTCGAGATGAAGAGCCGCTTCCATGGCAAAGCGTAGCAGACGGTATGATATTAGAATGGATCTCCTTCCTCAATATCTGCATCCGAGCCGTCCATATCCATAATATCTTGGGTTCCGAATCTCAACAACTCATCTATATCATCGGAAAGCTCGCTGTCTGAAGGCTCATCTGGGATGTGACCATGCTGGTTCTGGAACACAACTTTTGGCTCGGCTTGCCAGGCTTTGTAAAGTTGATTGAAGTGGGGTTCGAGAGCGCTACGAAGATTGACCTTGAACATCGAACTTACTCGTCTTGTGTTGTGACGAGTTCCCGAGGCAGTATGCTGTTCAAGAACATCGATGAACTCTTGCTTGATGATGTCGAGACTGTCGGTAAAAGATCTCTCGAATTTGTCTGAAAGCTTTTCACACGCTTCTTGGAAAGCCTCTTGCATTTTGACGGATGCGTTGTTATACATAACCAGACCACCATCTCCTTTAAGGTGGGCCTTATGGGCGCCTTTGTTCCGATCATACATTCCAGTGCCTGGAGAAGGTTTAGTGAGGGGCAATTGCAACAATTTGGGCTAACTTACCTGTCTCTTCACCACATGTGTCATAGACGTCTTGCCCTGGTCAATGTTAGACTTGGTTGCTAGAAAACTTTTAGTATGAACTTACATGTTTCCTCACACTCTGGTTTGATGAGTCGCCAGATATCCTTAGCAGAAGCATCGAGGTCGTCAAATATGTTATCAGCACCTTGCTTGAGTCGACGTCGGTGTGCTAGAATGCTATCCTTGATGTTCTCGAAGCTATCTCGGACGGATGCCGAGATATCATCAGCTGCACTCAAGGTTAAATCAGTAAACTCGGCGATGAGGGTATCGACCCGCTCGTCATAAGGTTTCTTAAGCGCAGGCAGCTTTTTGTGAAGAGTCTGATCCCAGAAGATAAGTAGGTGCTTCAAAAATGCGTTGTTCCTTGCAATGATTAGTGAAAGTACACAAAATAAGGACAGGGTTGACATACAATTGTTCATTCCAATCGAAATCTTTTCCAGCACGGACAGAGACCCATACTCCACGTCTCTTGTTGATTGCTCGGTGAGTATTCCAGGCAATTGGTTTCTGGATCCATTCCCGGAGGACTAGCTGTCTCTCTTCTTTATATGCCTTCTTGGCGATATCCTCAAACTGAGGGTAGAGCTCGTCTTCGATAAGCTTTTCCATGGTATTGGCGGTATCCAAATTAAGCTTCTCGAATTCCTATAGTTGGAGAGTCAAAAGATAGAAGCATATGATAAGTGATTGGGAGTGGGAAATCACATACCTGTTCCAAAGCTCCATACATCTCACCAAGCTTTGATTCGACGATCACTCGCTCATCAGCTCTCATCTTGAAGTCAGCAATTGTATCGGCTGACCATACGTCGAGCAATCTCGCGGCATTCGCAACCTCTTCGTTGAATGTACGAGCATTGCGCAGACGAGTCTCCCATGTGGTGCCAATCAGAGCATCCCGAAATTTAGGAATACCGGTATCATCTCTCGTGAAAAAGCCGCAATCAAGAGCTTTGTCTTGCTGACCGGTATACAAATGCATGAATGCTTGTGCAGAAACACAAAAGATTTGCAAAGGCTTTGTAGCGTTCTTTTCTCCAAGTTCTTTCTGGCCAGCCTCGAACTCTTCGGTGATTGCTGCAATCTGTATCTGGTTTCTGTTCTTGATGCATTCTGCCTTTAATCGGCACCGAGTATTTGCCAAGTCAGTCTCGGCATTTTGTTTCCTAGTCTGCAATGTCCAAAGTTGGTTTGAATTACTGTTCACCTCCATCTGGATGTTGCTACGAGCATTTTGAGCTTGGGAAAGTGGGATGTCAGACGACGTAAGCTCGACTAAAACTGTGTAAGTACTAGGTATTGGCAGCGACTATAAAACTTCAATGGGGTCCAGAACATACCGCTTCCAGCATTTCGTTTGCGCTTTTGGCCAGCCGTTTCCCGGCCACTCGAATTCTTTTTTATTACTCTATCCAACTTGGCAATGTTTTTGACCCCCTTTTCACGTATTGAAGAAAGCTCTTTCAATTCTCGTTGGATGCCGTCGAGATGGGCTTCTACATCCCTGATGCGATTGGTATCTTCCGCGAGTTTTATCTCCAAGTCTGGATGGTCTGTGATGTAACGTTGCACAGACAAGGAGTCATCAATTTTGGAAACGACAAAGAAAAGTGAATCTGCTGTGAAGAGTCCCTATTGAAAGTTAGTAGGCATACACAGAAAATAGAAGATTCACATACATCAAACTGCATGTTTCTCTTCTGGATAGAATTGAGGATCTCGTGGGCGCCCTTGTCGCTTCCAGCTCTTACGCTGGGCGAAACAACACAAGATATGTTGAGGTTCTTGAGATGATTTCGAGCAATAGCGTTTCTGGCTGCGCTAGTGTCGTGGACACCTGGGAGGTCGACGAACACAATGCCAGCCTTGAGAATAGGTGCCTTTGTGAAAAGTCTTACGACCTTAACGAGAGGCCATAAGGAATAACTGACACCACCATCCTTATTTTTGCTAGTGTCAATGAAGGGCTTGATGGCAGCAGCGAATTCTTTGAGATCTTCTTTCTCAATAGAACGTTTCTTGTCCATCAGAAGCTGAGGATTTTTTGTTGCCAGAAGCTTATCAACGGAGGTTTTGTGCCAGTCCTCAAGTTCTTTGAGCTCTGGAAAGAGACACTTGTACTTTGAAGCCGTATCCTGCATTCGCTGCAAAATCTCCGTGTCTGCCTCCCCTCCTTCCTCCTCGACTCCTGAGTTCCACTTGGCCATGTCCTCATAGAGCTCCTCCAGCTCTTGTCGAATCTCAGATTGACTGACTCCCTCAATGGTTGCACAATACAACTTCTCTGGGTCATCTGAATTGTTGTAAGAGATCTCGACGATGACAGCTGTTGATGCGGTTTCATCGCTAACTGGGAGAAGATTCTCCTCGCCAAGAAGGGCATTGATAACGGAAGATTTGCCGGTTCCACTACCTCCAAGAAAACCAATGTGTATCTGGCATTCTCTCCTCTCTTTGTAAACTTGGGCTATGCTTTACTTCAGCAATGGATCACAAAAATAGAAGGTTGAGAACTTACCATGTCTTTCTATTCTGTGCTTGACGGCTGGAATATTCTCTTCGTGCTCTTTTAAGACTTGAGTTGCTGCTTGGATGAAGGTATTGCTATGCTCAGCCGCATCTTCCAAGATCTTCACAGCCTCTACCCGAGGCTGTCCAGAAAGATCACTTTCCCATTGGGATTTGGGTCTGGTTGCTGTCGCAATCTTTTGTGATGATAGAGCAGCGAGTGACTTGCCGATCTGCTTCTTTACTGTAGTTTTTTTGACGGTGGGCTTCTTTACCGGCAACTTAGCTGCTGACTTCTTATTATCTCTGACAAACATCGATTCGTCCTGGGAAGATTCTGGTGAGTCAGGCTCCGGTTTGATATTTCTGTCTGCCATCGTCGTTATTTCTGTTAAGTAGATATCAAACGTGAAGAACAGAAAGTTTGTGATATTGAAATAGAAAACCGTGATAGCAAACCTTAAGATCGAGTATGCAAGTGATTGAAGTGGATTGGAAGTAGCAGAAAGGAAGAAGAAAGGAAGAAGAAAGGAAGAAGAAAGGAAGAAGAAAGGAAGAAGAAGGGTGAGTGAATCGGTATCTGTCGAGAGGGGTCTACCGTCTAAGAAACCTTAGGTTCGAAGAATAGGGAAGGGTGAAAGTGGGGCGATCAAGAATAATAAAGACAGAGTTCAAAGGTGAACAGATTCTGATGTTATGTGAGCATGAGAACGGAGAAGTAGAGGTGGAAAGAGAGGATATCAAGGTATAGAATTGGGGAAATTCACTACGATTTGGTTGTGAACAAGGAAGGACTTTTCGGGATATCGTGGTGGCTCAAAAAATGCTTGGGTGCTTGGGTAGTAGTAATGTGAAGACGAGAGTATAGGTACTAGGTAGGTATTTTCAAATAGAAAAGATGAGGTGAAAGTAGATAATATTATTTTCCAAGTTGGCTTTGAAGGCGTAAAATAGTAATTTTAAAGATAGATGGATATTATTAAGTTGAAAGATGAAGAGAAAGTGTGAATATTTAATGATGAGAATAAGCAATTTAATGAGAGGGCGGGGTAGTAGACAAAAAGCAAAATGGTCTTCTTGAAATGGAAGGAAGCAAACGAATGACGATACCTCGGCCAGTTGGGCCAATTGCCGTACCGGAATTTGACGTATCGAGGACTTTGTGCACCCGTGAACACCGTAGGAGGCTTGTTCAAGAAAGGGGTGACTGAATTATCGACTTCAATAAAAGTATCTAGTCTCCAGAATTGGTTTATCACCCATTATCAGAAGCATTTGATTCTCAACACTATGTACATGCATTCCCTATCAGCACTCCACCTCCACCAAACCACAATGCTAACATGAATTGCTCATGGGCCATAGTGTGAGTAGATTTGTCTTTTACGTAGATGCACAGGCGTCTCATTTGCTGGGGTATCTGGAATAGTCTTCTCAAGTTTCTATGTACGTCCCATATAATTAGCAGCTACTCTTCATCATAGATGTAGAGAAAATGACGTACCAGATTGTCAAAGACACATTTGTTGAGTTTCCACTCCTGTCGTCGGCATTGCCATAGTTGTTGGTTGTTATTGTCAAGGCAACCCCTATCACATTATTAGCGATGTCCACTTTCATCACCCTAGATTCATGAGAATTTATCTTACCAGTGTTTCCGGAACTCCTCAAGACAGTGTTTGTTTACATCTTCAATCCTGTGATGGGCCATTAGCCTACAATTCCACGGTAGAAACTAAACATCTAAACAAAGCTCCTCTTCCTCCCCCTCCCCCATCTATTCATTGATATATCATGTTCCGTGCCTATCACCATATGAAAGAGTAGCACTTACACGCTCCTTGCACACCTGGTAACTCTTCGGCCCTCCTTCAAACAATCAATCTCTCCCTTTCCAGGATTATCATTCTTGCATTGCATGAAATCATCATTGTAGGGTCTGCATCTTGCGCCAATAAAGAAACTCGCGGACAATAATGGCGCCGAACTGCTACCAATTTCTGTGACGGGAGGGATTTCCGCAGGTAATGGGGTAGTGTCAATCAAGACTTGCTGATTAAATCTGTGATCGTAGTTAGCACCAGCCACAGATGTGGTAGTGTGGAAGCATGAGAAAATACCTAGGTTGACGTGCGGACATTTTGAGATATGTTGTGAGGAAATACTGGGTTCGCAAAGCCCGCAATCGAGTGTTTTGGAGGTTCGATGTATGTACTCTACAGTAAGTAGTATGAAGCTTTGAGGTCAAGTCATAAAAGCGGGTGTTGATTGGCTCATCAGCCGACTTTCAGAAGTCGCGACCGATCAAAAGAGCTTCGTCCCGACAACGAATTTATGTTCAAGCAAAATAATAATAAGAATTCACTTTCTACATTTTCTTTCCGTGAAAATATTCTATCGGCTTCAACATTGAACAGTATCTCGTCAATTCCTATTGTTCATGTTTTAGCCTAACAAATTCAATTAGCACAACCTATATTCGACAAAATCTTCCAGTCCTAATAATAATATATCATCAAGCGCGTTCGCAAAGTCAACATTTTCCTGAGTACCTAGCTGCACTTGTGCATTGTACTTAAGATCCCTCGAGGCTACTTGCATCTTCACTCATTATTTTCTATCTCGAAACTTCTATAATACCCAACGCATAAAGAAGTCAATATGTTTGGAAGTACTTTCGGTCAAAATCAGCCAGCTGGCGGAGGTTTATTCGGGTCGACACAACCTACGGGAGGTTTATTTGGATCCACGAATACTCAACAAGCAGGAGGATTATTTGGTTCGACTACAACTACGGGAACTCAGAATCAAGGAGGAGGGCTTTTCGGTGGGTTAGGACAGAACAATCAACAACAGCAGACTGGCGGACTCTTTGGTGGAGGTCTTGGAGCAAGCACTCAACAAAATCAGCCTCAAGCAGGGGGATTATTTGGATCAAACGCTCAACAGCCCCAGCAGCAACCGGGAGGATTATTCTCAGGACAGACTATGGGAGCACAGCAGCAAGCGGCTCAGCAGCAACAAAATAACATTCTTGGAGCATCACAACAACAGATTGGATTATTTGGGCAAACGCAGCCATCGCAAGCTTTGGGACAATCACAAGGGCAATTCGGCAATAGTCGATTTGGAACCAGCGGATTGAGACCGAGTATGTACCTACCATTATTCATACATATCGCAAGCTAATTTTCATCTAGGAGAGAAGAGTGTCGCAGATCAGATTGAAACAGTCGTAAGTAAATGGGATACAGGAAACAAGGACTGCGCTTTCCAGCATTTCTTTTACAACCACGTCGGCGAGGATCAAGCTCCGTTCTATCATCCACAGCCTAATGAGGACCCAAGAGCATGGGAAGAAGCTCTTTCGAAAAAACCAGGACCCGGTTATATCCCAGTCGCGTGTGTTGGTTTCGCACAGATGGGTCAGAGAATCAAGGCTCAGCAACAGAATCTTGCAGCTTTCAACATTCGTCTACACGATATCAATGCTAGCTTGTCTAATCTACTTCAAACTCACGAAACGAGGACGAGTATACGGGCAATGGATGCAAGGAGAAAACATGCGGTATTAAAACAACGGTGTATCGCATTGGCGACTAAAGTTCAGGTTCTGAGAAATAGAGGCTACGCGCTCAGCGGAGATGAGGAGGACCTGAAAGCTAAGCTCATCAAGATAGAGAAGGGTGCTAGCGACCCAGCATTAAATGCCAGAGCGGAAGAGATTTGGGCGCGGATGATCAATGTTCAAGAACGAGGTCGGTTATTGAGGACTGAACTGGAGAAGGTTGGCCAAGAGAATGGAGAAGTTTTGGACGACATTACGACTGCACGATGCAAGAAGGTACAATACCAATTACTACCGCAAGATTAAGCTCACGCTAACTTTAAAAATTAGATTCTGGAAGACTATCACACTCAATTAGCATATTTGAAAAAGGAGTTGGATAGGGTACATAAGGACTATGTCGAATGGGAAAAAGAGCAGCCACCACAAACAGCAGCGAGGACAACATTTGGCCGATGATTGATGCGAAATACCCATGGTTAATTTGATCGGAAGCTTAGACTTCATGGAGTTGGTTGGGATGTAAAAAAAGATAGACATTGTATAACATGGAAGGTTAATTATATGCTACTAGTTAGCAATTTCTCTTTCACTCGTCTCCAAATCGATCGCAAACAGTTGCAATTGAAGAAATTGCTGTGGAAAGAGGTTTTTGCACATGTCGAAATTACGTCCTATCACAGCTCACCCAACCATGGTGGCAAGTGACTCATAGCTTCACACTATTATCCGCCAACAAAGATAAATCCCTCATCTCATACCCAATTCTCACAATTCTCCGCCCGTACCATAGTATCAAACAACAATTCTCAGAATCAAGCTGTTCATCGGAATGTCACTCCCCCAAGTCCCACCCGTCGCCCTCTACCCCGCCGACTTTGAAACCTCCACC
>NGKG01000035.1:94237-115035 GCA_002162505.1 Myriosclerotinia scirpicola | reverse complement strand
CCCCCCACTCCCCTCCCTTCCCCTCTCCAACCCCACTCTCCCACACCACAAACCGCATTTCCCTCCTCCCGCTCTCCCTAGACCATATCCCCGATCTCTGGAAACATGTTGGCGGAGCAGATAAATACATGCTTTACAAATACATGCCCATCGGACCCTTCAACACCGTTGAAGAATTCACCGCGCACATAACATGGCTTCTCCAATCCTCTAAATCCGGTTTTGTAAATTGGACTATCGTGATGTCGAGTGGAGAGGCAGTGGGGATGATTTCGCTTTTGAATATTGTGCCGGAGCAGCGGAGGGTGGAGGTGGGGCATGTTTTGTTTTCGAGGGGGTTGCAGAGGACGACGGAGGCGACGGAGGCGTGTTTTTTGTTGTTGGGGTATGTCTTTGGGTTGGGGTATGAGAGGGTGGAGTGGAAGTGTAATAGGGAGAGTGTGGGGAGTAGGAGGGCGGCGGAACGGTTGGGGTTTGTGGGGGAGGGGGTTTTTAGGAGACATATGGTTGTGAGGGGGCGGAGGAGGGATAGTTGGTTTGGGAGCATTATTTTGGAAGAGTGGCCGGGGGTTAAGGCGGCGTTAGTGGAGTGGTTGGGGGTGGGAAATTTTGATGGGGAGGGGAGGCAGATGAGGAAACTTGAGGAGATTAGGGGGGAGTTGGGGGGAGGCGAAGGAGGTGCTTGATTTAAAAAAAGTAGTGAGGGTAATCGGATATGAATTGGTAAAGGAAGTATTTGATTAAGGAAGGGTAGGAGACAGTTTTGAATAAGCGAAGCGAAAAGAGAATATTTAATGCATCCATATAGGTAGGACACTATCAGTCGTTTCGATAAATCTTCCCCCAAAATAACTGGAGGCTATTGCTCTTCCCATCGAAGCTCTCCATATGACTTGAAGTCAATCCTCTCAAGATTATCTAGAACATTGAAGAAGGAATCCGAGTGCGCAACAGAGGGGAGAAACCGCCTTAGCCAAAATGATAGACTTGCTTTACCAAAGATGCACAGAAAATTGATACTGTAAACACAAGTGGAAGCAGTATTTCCGATCGAATAAAATCGTTATTTTCGGGTACAGCGTCGTTTTGACACTGTCTCTAATCTTGAATGTAGAGATATTCTTCAGAAACCCTCTTCACAATATGTCTATGATCCCGCTCTGGAATCTTTGCACTCTTCTCGCACAATAGAGATCTAAAGGCCACTGCCAGCGACGTATATATGCAGCGTTGGTCCGTCCATTATATCCACGAATCTCTCCGTACTATTATACATCTCCTCGGTCGTCCCGTGCTTTCATATTGTACACGTCGTCATGATGTGTTGTTCAGTGCCATACTCAGATGAGGTTTTGGATGCTCTTAACAGCAAAGGGTGCTATCCCAAAATCAGCACAAGTATACTAATAATAGAGAAGAGTAGAACATACAGAGATAAAGAAGAATAGACCAAGTAATGACCCGTTGCAAGGTAAGAGTAGCCTCTTCCTCTTGGGCCTTAAGTTCGGCTGCGGATTGTTGTGGTGGTGCTAAAAATTGAGGTCAGAAAAATAAGCATATACTATCTGGAGAAAATACTTACGGCCTCCGAACATTTTGGTAGTATGGACTGTAGATAGGTATTATTGAGGTATTTAGATTCGGCGATGAGGTTGAAGGTTACCTACACTCCAGCTACAATAAATTTTAATATTCCGTTCTTGCTCACCATCCTGCTGACTAAGCTAATTTTTACATTTAACGTTTCTTGTGGCCTGTTACACTAAGCCATAAACGGGTTCAAACAGTGCTTTTGGTAAATTTGCTTTTTTTGGGTTGACTGAACTTAACTTGTCATAAATCTGTTATCCATGGATCCCATAATTCCACTCTATTGTAGAGAAAAAAGTTTGATGTTTTAGATTTCATATAAAACCATCGAATTTCTTTTTTCATCTACATCTACATCTTCATTCACTGTCGTATCTCTTGCTATTTGATTTCATCAATATCTCTTTCTATCCTGTCTCTAGTCTCTATCATCTTATCTCAATTGTGGGGTTAATAATACCTAGGTTATCTGTTCCTAATATTCCCGGACCCCTCATCGGAGCTTCAATTTTTCGTACAACTCTCTCCCCCTGGGTTTCGCAACCAAAACTTGAGGTTTACGAACTTCACAGATTCTGCAACTCAATAACAATGGTTGCCTCGAGTCTCGCCCTTCGTGCGAGATTTGCTCGAGTTGCGCTTCAATCAAGAAGTTCATCTTTAAGAAGCTCAAACCTCACGAGACCATGGAGTTCTGCCCACTCCTCATGTTCTGCGACGGTTCTGAAGCCAATTGGGCGACGAACTTACTACAAAAGCTCTGCGAATGATGAGTCGATCAATTCCCCTTCGAATCTGAGTTCTAGGGGAGCATATGCTCCTCTAGATACCTTTGCGCGCCGACACATTGGTCCTGACCCAGAATGTACCGAACAAATGCTGAAAGCTTTGGATCCTCCAGTCAAGAGTTTGGATGAATTCGTTGAGCAAGTCTTACCTCGCGACATTCTATCTTCGAAAGATCTCAAAATCGATGCTGAAACCGAACATTCACAAGAAGGGTTTACGGAATCTCAATTGCTTGCGAGGCTGAAGTCAATTGCTTCTGAAAATAACATTATGAGAAGTTATATTGGATGTGGGTATGCTGGAACACGAGTGCCCGAGGTTATTAAGAGAAATGTGTTGGAAAGTCCAGGGTGGTATACAAGTTACACACCATATCAACCTGAGATTAGTCAAGGCCGGTTGGAATCGCTTCTGAACTTCCAAACACTTGTTTCCGATTTGACGGCACTACCAATTTCCAATGCCTCGCTACTCGATGAATCTACCGCGGCCGCCGAAGCTATGACTTTATCAATGAACGCCCTTCCACTTGCTAGACAGAAGAGCAATAATAAGACATTCTTCGTCAGCCACCTAACTCACCCACAGACACTAGCAGTCTTACGGAGTCGAGCAGATGGGTTTAATATCAAGATTGAAGTCGGGGATATACTTGCAGATGGCGGAGCTCGTCTCAAGGAGCTTGGGAATGATCTCATTGGTGCTTTGGTACAATACCCGGATACTGAAGGTGGCGTAGAAGATTTCCGTGGTCTGGCAGACGTCATTCATGCTCAAGGTGCAACTTTTAGTGTTGCCACCGACCTTTTAGCTCTTACTGTTCTCACACCACCTGGTGAATTTGGTGCAGATATTGCTTTTGGAAATGCTCAACGTTTTGGAGTTCCATTTGGTTATGGTGGTCCACATGCTGCTTTCTTCGCTGTTAGCGACAAATACAAGAGAAAGATTCCAGGACGTCTCATTGGTGTATCGAAGGATAGACTAGGTGATAAAGCAATGAGATTGGCTTTGCAAACTAGAGAACAGCATATCCGCCGAGAAAAGGCTACTAGTAATGTGTGCACGGCTCAGGCATTATTGGCCAACATGAGTGCATTCTATGCAGTCTACCATGGACCAGAAGGACTTAAGGCCATTGCCGAGAGAGCTATTAAAGGAGCTCGATTTATCCAGGATGGACTTAAAAATCTCGGTTTCGAAACTAACTCTCGGGGAACTGGGTCCGACGGAGGTGTTCTTTTCGACACGGTTGTGGTAAATGTTGGCCAGGGCAAATCTGATGAAATCCTTAGCTACGCTATTGAGAATTTCAAGATTAACCTAAGAAAGTTCGATGATAGTCGACTTGGTATCACTATCGATGAAACAGTTGACTCTCAGGACATCGAAGATATTTTATCTGTGTTTGCACAGTATTCCAAAACGGGATCGGGATCGGGATCTAGCGAGAAAACCACGAAACCACAAGAGTCTTTTGATAAATCAATCCCGGCGGCACTAAAACGATCATCCCAATACCTCACTCATCCAGTCTTCAATACCCATCACTCAGAGACCGAGATCCTCCGTTACATTCATCACCTCCAATCAAAGGATCTTTCCCTTACTCATTCCATGATACCTCTAGGTTCCTGCACAATGAAGCTTAATGCCACCACCGAGATGGCCCCAGTCACATGGCCTGAATTCTCCTCTATTCATCCATTCGTTCCTACTAATCAGGCAACTGGTTATAAAATAATGATCGATGAGCTTGAGGCTGATCTGGCTACTATTACTGGATTCGATGCAGTATCTTTGCAACCAAATTCAGGTGCACAAGGAGAATTTACTGGGTTGCGTGTGATTCGTAAGTTTCAAGAGCAACAACCCGGTAAAAAGCGTGATATTTGCTTGATCCCTGTCTCCGCTCATGGTACCAATCCTGCATCGGCTGCTATGGCGGGTATGCGTGTTGTTACTGTGAAATGTGACATCAAGTCTGGTAATCTCGATATGGCAGATCTCAAAGCAAAATGTGAGAAATATAGCGAGGAACTTGGCGCTATTATGATCACATACCCAAGTACATTTGGAGTGTTCGAACCAGAGATCAAGGCTGCATGTGATATTGTTCATCAGCATGGTGGTCAAGTATATATGGACGGCGCCAACATGAATGCTCAGATCGGATTATGTTCACCTGGTGAAATTGGTGCCGATGTATGCCATCTTAATCTTCACAAGACATTCTGTATTCCTCATGGAGGTGGTGGTCCTGGCGTTGGTCCAATTGGTGTCAAATCTCATCTGGCACCATTCCTCCCTGGTCATCCATTGGTAAAGACCGGTGGTGAGAATGCTATTGCTCCAGTCAGTGGTGCTCCTTTCGGAAGTGCAAGTATCTTGCCAATTAGTTGGGCTTATGTCAAGATGATGGGTGGCAGAGGATTGACTCACGCCACTAAAATCACTCTCTTGAACGCCAACTACATTATGTCTCGCCTCCGACCTCACTACCCAATTTTGTACACTAACGCTAATTCTCGATGTGCCCATGAGTTTATTCTTGATGTCCGTGGTTTCAAAGAGTCTGCAGGAGTTGAGGCTATCGATATTGCCAAACGTCTTCAGGACTATGGTTTCCATGCACCAACCATGAGTTGGCCAGTCGCTAATACCTTGATGATCGAACCCACGGAGTCGGAAAGCAAGGAAGAACTTGACAGATTTATCGATGCATTGATATCAATCCGAAAGGAAATCAAAGCCGTTGAGAATGGTACCACTCCCAAGATAGGCAACGTTCTGAAGAATTCACCACATACTCAGAAAGATCTTCTTATTGGAGAATGGAATCGTCCATACACTCGAGAGCAGGCCGCATACCCGCTGCCTTATCTCAAGGAGAAGAAATTTTGGCCCTCTGTCACTAGACTTGATGATGGTAAGCTACTCCTTATTCCTTTTATCTTCATTCACTAACAAATCTTTAGCCTATGGCGATCTTAACCTCTTCTGTACATGCGGACCCGTGGAGGCCACCGATGATGCTGAAAACGACATTACTGGTGTTTCAGCCCCACAACCTACATAATTGCATTTTGCATTTCATTTTGCACATTTTAACATTTAGCGAGCATATGTTTGACTTTCTTTTCGGGTGGGAAAGGAAAGGAAACATCAAAAGAAATTTCAACAAGAATAATTCAACATTGGAAGGAGTTGTGGGTATCTATCTATCATGTAATATGATATGATATGATGTGGTCATGACTTGGGGATACATTAAGGCGTTTAGAAATACATAACATATAGAGCATTCTTTGGCTTCAACCGCCAGGAGGGGATTCAATTGCATGGCTGGATGGTCACATAGCTCATATGGGTCGGGCACTTTGCATTTACTTTCACGTCTGTATAGATCAATCATGCTTTTCAGAGATGGGTTGATTGTGATTAAATGGGAAGAAGCTAGATTTACAATACAATAAAGAGTTCTTGTATTCTGCTGATATTGGCATAGAAACGTGGTCTTTATTACTTATACCTCTTGGTGTGAAGGTTGGTCATATTAATGTATACATTCAACGTGCAGTGAAACTTTGCAGCGTAAAGCCCCCGACTCCTGGGACGAGTGTTCTTCGGTTATACATGAAGTGATCAGAATAACTTCGCGTATTGCATTGGGCTAGCTATTCACTATAACATTCTTGTTTCTTTATCTCTTTTTTTCCTTTTTTGTATACATTGACATCTCCCGGTTTTGGGATTCTCATAGACCTATAAATTAGTTCTAAAACTAGATGCAAAGTTGTTCAATAATTTAATACACCGTTATAATGATAAAAACCAAGCAACAGGGTGTACGAAGTAGTATACCGGATACTCCTCTTCTTTCGGGGGTGAGACAGAAGGCCATTCAATCACAGCACACTTTATCTTTCTGGGTGTTGTTTTACTAGGGCTTATGTAGTAGGGATTTTTTGTTGTTTTGGAAGGGTCGTTGTGTTTATAGCTTTTGGGGTTACTTTTGGGGTGTTACTTCATTGTCACCGTCGCAATCATCGCTGTCGATTTAGCACCACCACCCTTCCCTTTCCCCTTGCTCCTAATTTTAAAATCCCTTTCTCTTACAAGGGCCAAGGGTTTGAGGAAGCGCAACCCCGCGGTATGACTTATAAGCTAAGTAATAGCCATGAATGGTATGCAACACTTTAGTTGCTTTTGACCATTCGTGGATTGTTGGTGCTGGCGGTATAAATATAAGTATACTCTAATTTTAAATTCCGCACTTATTGGTTGTTGGTATCACTTGGTGGTTTTTGGTTGTAAAGTGTAAGTACTTAAATCTATGCATATAAAAATCGTTGTATTCCTAAGTGTATTGAAGCAAGCTCTATAAATACATGCCCGAATCACTAGCGCCTCGCTAGCTAATACAGCCCATCCTCCGCTACGGTCATCACATGACTGTTGTACCGACATTGGTCCTTCTAGGTCAGAAGTTTTGTTGCATGTCTAAAAAGTTATTAAAATTATTAAGGTTAACTCGATCATATGCTTAATAAGCAAGGCTTGTTTGGTTAATAGGTGAATATAGGTATAATCGGATTAAGACTAGTACATATTATTATAAGTGATTTAGCGTTGACGGAGTGGCGGTTGGCTATAAAAGTATTACTTCAAATGCTATAGGGAGGATCTAAACACAACCAAACTCATGCGGCGTTGTTACGAAGGCTGCTAGCCCAAGGAGCATAAGTGTTGGTTCTGTAATGCATGTCAACTTGCTTCTATCCTATACTATACTTGAATCCTTTCTAAAGTTGCTGGATTATAGACACTAATACAAATAATTGTCTATTCTCATTGCCTCTTGCTCTTACAATTATCGTTGTTACAGTAAATAACAAGTGGTTGTATTTGAATTCCTAGAAAGTTGAAACCAGATCTTATCCCATTCGGAGGTTTCCTCGTCTCAAAGAGACCCGGACTGCAACCTACAGTGATAGCCCGTACACAATAGTAGACTATACCTAATGCATACCTTTCGAAGCGGGATTACTATTAATGAATCAAAATAATTCTTATACACAAACTATTTTAAATATATATCAAAACCTACTTAATCCACCCTTTGCTATTCTTTGTTTGACCTTACAATCTATAATTCCATTTTGGTATTATAGCTATTCCCATTTAGCACAAACTACCACTATAGATTGCCATAAGAATCACTTCGCTCGTTGAAAAGTGACGATTAGACTAAGAATTATTTTATCCTAAATATTCACTAATTGCTTGTATTCTTTTTCATATCCACTTTATCTGACCCCATATCTCTGCGTGATATGACACCTCCCTTGTATGAAGGTATTGGACTATATAAATAAGATATAGACCCGTAAACAAAGTTCCTTAAGAAACCAATAAAACTCGGCAAAAACGAATTTAGGTTGTCTCCTGCTTTTGGGCTGTGATATTGCGAGGCAATTCTTGTAGTTTTTTTTCTTTTGAGTATTGTATGTCTGTCCAGTGTTGACATAATGCTGTCTTAGTTGGGAACAGGTAGTGGAGATTTATTGTCAGTAGTTTTACAAGTTAATTTATGTTGTTACTGCCGTCATGACCGTGGTCTGTCGGTGGTCATGAACACATTACCGTCGGCGTCTCCCTTTCCCAAAGATCAAGAGTGTTCGCATTGGCTGTACTAAGCTGCTAAGGGCTAGGTATATCACACAATCGCCATACGGTAAGGACTTTTTCGAGTACACACTCCAAGGGCATTTCGTGATTGGTGTACAGTCACAGCACGAGTATGGTAGCTATTAGACTTTGGTAGAGAGAATTTATATACTAGTCTAGGCGTTACTAGCGGGTATCTTGAAAGATAGTGCGACTTGGTTGTGGAGCAACTCGGTTTGGTGGGGGATATGTGGATTGCTGGATATGTAGTTCACCATTCACTATCGAACCGCTTCAACACATTCATAGTCCGCGACGTTTAAAACTAACCCATTTCCGAAACATTTCTGAGGGCATTTAGTACCTATATGGAGTACAACTAAGCTAATAGAATGAACACCTAAGCAAGTTTTCGAGTATACCACTTGAATTATTGTCTGGGGGGAATGCGAAGATTATTTTAATATGAGGATTACAGCTATTGTTTTCATAATTCACGGATATATTCAAACTAATATGAAACTGCATAATCTCTGGGGTTGTTGATCCCGTTCGTTGCTGATTCTAAAACCTTGTGTTCTTTATCGCTTAAATATCTTTACCCCTTTGATAATTGTTATCGTTCAATATTAAACGATTATCGCCACCTTTCTATTTCATTTTATCGCTCCTAGCCAGTTGATCCAGATCATTTCTGCAGTTGATATTTATGATAAAATCATCACAGTCTCAAATCGCTGCCTAGCCTCTGGTGTTAAGAGCCGCTAAGATTATCAATTAGAACCTGGTGTTGGGTTTTCTTCTTTTCTCTTCTGTCCACGTAGAGTTTTTAGACAGGCATTGAGTGTGCTATAAATAGTGAGCCACTTAGTACGAAATGTATATTTCTTGGGTGAATTTACCAAGGCTTATCCGCTAGAAATTGGATATAGCATGTGGGCGGGGTGATCTCAATACCTCGTCGTGATTGATTATTATTGTGCGAGCTTGAATCGTACAATTTCCATTTCGGTGTTATATAAAGTTATGAACTAATGACATCCACGGTCTGTCGTATTATCAAAGACAAGCACACACACATTCTTTGCTATGTGGTCACAGTATCGGCAATCCATTCGTGAGACGCCATTGCCATATAAATTGAAACTCCCAAACTGAGCTTCTGAGCTCGAATTGTGGGATCTTTAATATAGCTGTGATATCTGCAGCAATGAAAATTTTATTT
Organism: Myriosclerotinia scirpicola; assembly: GCA_002162505.1. Classification (NCBI taxonomy): domain Eukaryota; kingdom Fungi; phylum Ascomycota; class Leotiomycetes; order Helotiales; family Sclerotiniaceae; genus Myriosclerotinia; species Myriosclerotinia scirpicola. The sequence goes on along the minus strand of NGKG01000035.1, from coordinate 105,761 downwards.
TGTTGTCATCTGGTCCTTTTTATATTGCTTCGACTCTGTCCTTGCTGTCATTTTTGGCCATTATATCAATATGATTATTTCACATCAGATGGGCAACTCGCATTTAGTTTGTTTTCTGTTCAACCCATATAGATGTACTCATTCTTTCCAATCTGCATCCGATCAAAAGTTTTGCTCTCCCTTGCTTTTTCTAGTACTTTTGTGTGCCAGTTGTATGGAGTGTTTGAGGCTTCTGCAGTATATTTGGATCGTTTTATATTTCGAACTTCTGCTCTCTCCTTCTGACAATGATCACATGCATATTGCTTTCGACTTTTTCAGATCAGGTACGCCATTCGATGACTGCTCCACTACCATAATGTGGAAAAAATCCTCCATACACCCTTGGAGCTTCAATTGTCGTCCGGTTGTATATAAACACCATCTCAGCCAATACGAGAAGAGTCACAAAAGCCAAATCCTATACAACTAAGGAAACAATGGCGAGTTCGTCGTCCAAACGTGCGAGCAGCAACGATGGTGGCTCGGCCCAAAAAACGAATGATCAAGCAAAAACCAAAATTGAGGAAGTTAGTTGGGTCTTTCTTCAAAACATGAGGTGTATCTATATCCACGCGTACTTTAAATCTAAAATACTTGGAAACTGATACTTTCCAACTTTTCCAGTCAAATAAGCCTTTATCTCCATCAAACATATTTTCTTGCTGTCATTTATGTCTCACTTTTCAATCACCATCACCAATCAACAGTCTCTCAAATGTAACTCTACAGCATACCTCCCAAAACTCATCTGAGAGTAAGTAAATTGCCTATACCATCACAGCCCCAACTCAGCCAAAAGTCTTTCGTTTTCTGTGATGAATTCACCTTCGGTTTCTTGGATTGGCGGTAGTAGTTGAATTGCTAAAGATCTCTAATACTTCAACTTCACTTTATATACACTCTAAATCTGAAAACAACTCTATCTGCTCACACCAATAAGTTCATCGAAGAGATTCAGTACTATTCATACATAGTCCAACGAGTCAAACTAAAATCTTCTACCCTTCTACATTGATAATCGCCGAGCAACTGTAGAGTATAAAAGCATCGTCTCAACCAGCACAACGAAACTCAAGCTAGTCCTTGCATGTCTTATACTGAGAACGAAAGAAATTGAGGAGCGAGTATTCCTTACACAAGATCACTTCTTTATATCTAAAAGAAATTACCTTCATACGCTCGAGTTTTAGGATCTTGTATCTCTCATTGTTGTTAGCATTCGATTTACTCAACGTCTTATAATTTGCTGTCACTCTCTAGGTTAGTAATCGTCTTGTCTCCAACCCATAAGTGAAATTGTATTTCCCGCCGAACACTTAGATGGAACCTGTTATTAGTTACACTATTACTCCCATAATTCAATAAAATGAACTTTCCATAATTGTTCACCCATTCCCCGTCCACGCCACTTGTTCAGTGCAACATTTCTAGCTTGTGTTGGATGGGCTTTATATACTTTCACACTTTTCAATATCATTCCATTTGCTCCCAATACTTATGACAGGAGAATTGAAGGTGTTTGGTACTACGTGACAAACTCCCCTGTATTCTGCGGTCTTGATGGAACTGGTTAATAGGTCATGTTCCGGTTGGAACAGAAACTTGCTGAGCTACTGTAGTATAAAAACCTCCTCTCATCCATTCCAGAAAAATCAAACTTAAGAACTAACACCGATTGATAGGAACAGGACATTTATCGAGCTATTCTTGTCTTCTAGTATCAGACCATACTTTCGTCTCTACGTCTATATACATTTAACCTGAGAGCCAGCATCGCTTAACTCTCTCGAATATCATCTCTTCTCCATTCTCGCTGCCATTTTATCTACTCTCCGTTTCTGCGTTGATTGCTGTCATTAGTCAAATCATCACCTACCACTGCACAATCTATAACGTCACAATAAGCAACCTCCCTAAAGCTTATGTATTTCAACTTCTTTTAAATCCTTCGAGCAAACCAAAACTCAATTGTAATTATTCATGGGAAGTTTCAACTTCATTAGCATATGTCTTACACATTCAGGACACCTTCAATCTACTGTAGCTTTAAATAGTTCCTGCTATATATCTGAATATCAGTAATCTCAGATCAACCAAGTGGCGCGATGTTTAGTGAAAAGCTATTACAACTGAATCACCCATCGCTTCCCCTCTATAAAAGACAGTCCTCGAGCTTCCTACAACATACATCCATGGATGTATAGGAATGACAACAGACCCTCATAACTGCAGGAGAAAGTTAAAGTCAGCGTCGATTGGGATTGAAAGATAATCAAAGATATGCTAGCTAGATGCCATTGTCAAATGGTACAGAAGAATTCTGTTGAATTTCAATATTATACTCCAGACTTTTGCTACTAGCAAAGTTAATTTTATTGCTGTTGGTTTCGCGTATTTCTTGTTGTCGAGGCGAGTTTACTTAAAGGAGAAGACATAGCTGAAGGGTTCAGTAGTTTAGTTTGTAATTTGACAATGACTAATTCTTGATGTTGAATGGGCTTTGTATGCTCAATATATTTTGAATATCAATCTACACTCAGACTCACAATCGCCAATGTGTAGGGTTCCCAGCCCCGCATGAATGTTAGCACCCAATCCTAGGTGCAAAAGCCAATTGCAAAAAAAAAAAACGAAGACAGCGTTATGCACATCATGACGTTTAAATATCTTCTCCCAGGAGGGAGGGGGACAACGGACAAATATATTCTCGTTTTCCAGACCATGGTCCAATATTCACTAAGATCAGAGAATGCCAATACACAGAATAACGATATTTTCCAAACACATATCCAACTAACTCCCCCATGGCCAATAAGACTAATAAGTAGCCGCCAACCTCTGCACCAAATACTCCCCCGAATTAATCCCCTCATACTTCCTCTCCCCAAGTTCCCCTCCGTACGTTCCCTCAATCGCCTCAATCATCCTATCAAAATTCGGATTACAAAAATACGCAATACTATATCTTGCCGGATAAACCCCATCCTCCCCAATCTCCTGATCCTCTTTCAGCGGCGGTTCAACAACCCTATGCAACGTACTCTTAATCAAATCATTACTCCACCTCGCAAGTAGATCCCCCGCATTAACCACCACCGTCCCCTCCACCGGCGTCGCATCCACAAATGTGCCCTTCGGACTCTTAACCTGTAGCCCTCCTCTGTCATCCTGAAAAAGTAATGTAATACTCCCGTAATCCGTATGTTCTCCCGCTCTAACCTGTAATTTATTTTCCTTAAACACACTCGCTTTCGCAGGGGGGTAATGTAATAATCTCAATGTATTATCGCCCGCGCTTGTGAAGTCATCGAAGTATGATTCCGGAAGATTCATTCCGAGAGCTATGGCTCGCATGACGTTTATATGTAGCTCTTTACATAAATCATGGAATTTCAACATGCTTTCTTTAAATTCCCTCGCATCTTCATCATCAGGAGTGACAGGCGGCCAATTATTAGGTAGACCTTCTTGACCCTCTCTCCCGATCTCAAAACTCTCTTTCAAATCCGGGGCTTGGGCTTTGAGTTCTGCAACTTTGGTTTTGTCAGTGAGAGTTGTGGTTTTTTCTCGTCCGTGTGCTACGTATCCGCGATTTGCGATGGGGGTAGTCCAAGCGAGGGGATCTTTTTGGGAAGAGGGACGGGCGAAGAATTTGGCGGAGGTGCTGAAGGTGTGGGTTAGGATGGGGAGGGGGATGGGGTGGTGGGAGAGGTAGATGAAGCCTGCGGTGCGGAAACCGTGGAGGATAGATTGGGCGGTGCTGAGACGTTGGGAGGGAGTGCCGGTTAGGAAGTGTGAGAAGTTTATTATCTGTGGATGGGATGATTAGTTTGATGGAGTGGAAGATGAGATGAGAGGAGGGGAAGGGAGGGGATGAGAGTTGCTGAATGAAGGGGGAATTTACAGGAATAACTAGGTTATCCGCATCAACCGCCTTTGCCATTTCTATCGACATTTTGTTCAATAATTTTCTCCAATATCACAGATAATATATCAAATGTCGTTGTCGTTCACCAAAAATCCCAGATAAGCTCAAGTGAAGTGATTCAGGAATGTATATAACGTTAACCCCTCCCAAATAACCGAACACGGCCAAAGCCGCTTTCCGCATTCAGTAATCAAATCCAGTATACAAATAGAAATGTATATCCTCACCAAAAAGGCAGGTAAATGATACAAAAAGGAAGAGATTATGATAAGCATATCTACCTTTCTACAGATAAGGAATAGGGATATTAATAGGAGGTGGGGTTACAGGGGCAGGGGGGTACTAGTGTGGTTAGTGCGGGGTAGGTTGATCTCTAGCTATCTTTATATATGGGGATATATATATATTTTATTACATATTTGATTGATCAAGTGATTTAGACACTTTGATTCTCATGTTAAGATCGAAGTTCTCTTCTTGTATTCTTCATACAGAAATCACTCTCCCATTTCACCCATCCCTTCCAATCATTCACCTTCATCCTTCATAAACAAACGACAAACATCAAAATGTCCCCCTCAACCCCAATAGTAGATATCCACACTCACATCTATCCACCATCCTATATTGAGCTCCTCAAATCTCGCGATGAAATTCCATATATCAGACAGTTCCCTCCAGCTACGGAACATAGATTGGTTATTTTACCGGCGGAGGATACGCCGAGTACGAGTCGAGGGAGACCTATTGGGTCTGAGTAGTATGTTTGAGATTTCTTTTGTGTTTGTATTTTCTAGGGGATGGTTTACGGGGGAGGGGAGGAGATGGAAGTAAAGGAAAGGAGGGAGGGGAGGGAATGGGAAAGGGAAAGAGTAAATTGGGGACTATATGTTGCGGTGGAGAGAAACTGTCAAGACAGCGAGGATCAAGTGATCAATCTGAAATGAGATATTCAGCTACCAAAGTTCAAATTCTTGAATTCCCTCATGAATGCACCATCAATTCTATCACTCTACCCCCGATATAAATTTCCCCAAAAACCTCCCTACCTCCAACCTCCCTACATTCGGAACTTCCCCAAATCCAACGCCCAAGCACTCAAATCCCCAAACTAACCCCAACCCCCAGCTACGACATCAGCAAAAGAATCGCCTTCATGAATACCCACTCCATCACCACCTCCATAATCTCCCTCGCAAACCCCTGGCTCGACTTCCTCCCCCCACAAACCGCCCTCCCCACCGCCCTCTCACTCAACACCGAAATAAACCACCTCTGCACCCTGCACCCCACACGCCTCTACTTCTTCGGCACCCTCCCCCTCTCCGCCCCCACGCCACAAATCCTCCAATCCATCACCCACCTCCTATCCCTCCCCCACTGCCGCGGCGTCATCCTCGGGACCACCGGTCTGGGCTCCGGCCTCGACGATCCCCTCCTCCTACCCATCTTCCAAGCCCTCTCCGACGCCCAACTCCCCATCTTCCTGCACCCGCACTACGGGCTCCCAAGTAGTACTTTCGGACCCCTGTCCCATAACTACGGACACGTCTTACCGCTCGCCCTCGGATTTCCCATGGAAACAACAATAGCAGTAACGCGCATGATACTCTCCTCCGTCTTCACGCTCGTCCCCGATCTCCAAGTCATACTTGCGCATAGCGGTGGCACGCTGCCGTTTCTGGCGGGCAGGATAGAATCGTGTATACTACACGATGGGCATCTAAAAAACACCGGGAAATTAGAGGGACGCAAAACCATCTGGGAGGTTTTGAAGAGGAATATCTGGTTGGATGCGGTGGTTTATGGAGATGTGGGGGTACGGGGGGCGGTGGGGGTGAGTGGGACTGATCGGGTTATGTTTGGGACTGATGCTCCTTTCTTTCCGCCTTTGGATGATGAGAACGAGGAGGAGGAGGAAGTTGGTGAAGAGGGGGGAAAGGAAGATAAGAAATGGCTTAGTGTTTCGTTGAATATGGATGCTATAAGTAGTGCATGTGGTGCTGGTAGTGAGACGGAAAAAGCTATTTTAGGCGGTAATGCCATTCGACTTTTCAAGTTGGATCTACCTGCTTCTGGGGAGGACACTGCTCCCTTGGTATGAACATAAAGATGAGTTGAGGGGGATTTATTTTAAATTCCAGGTATTGGAGAAGTGTGCATGTGAGAGGATCCTGGAGATTAGGGAGATGAAAAGAAGAGAGCGGGATCAATGGATATGTAGCTGGCATTTCATACCATTTTAGGTATCGCATCGCATATTATAGCATACAAAGCATAGAATACGAAGCACACTATACGCAGCATAGCATACGATGCATAGTACACAACCCAAAAGCCCAATGCAAAATTCTCAAAGTTCTCAAAAATCTCCAAAGTTCACTTCGATTCCGTCTAAACCGCCGCCATCCCATCCCATCCCATTCATTCCAACAGTAACACCCGTGGACGTCAACATGGAAGAAACCCACTGGTCGAGTTCGCCTACTGGCTCAATCACACTTGCATATATAATAAAATAGAGTGGAATGAAATAAGATAGGATATGATAGGAGAGGAGAGGATCGTATATGATATGATATGATATGATATGATATGATATGATATGATATGATAGCATCGGTGAAGATATATATATTCCATGTTCCATATTCCATATTCTATATGTAAGTGTAAGTATAGATACAACTGCGAATGCGAATGCAATGTACAGTACGATACAGTATGATACAACACTATACCATACACACCATCGGTATATTAAAAGAAAGCCCCATCCATGCACCACGCCATGATAATTTTTATCAACCCAAGCCCTCTAAACCCAAGCCAAGCAAACACGCCAGGGAGATTTCTCCCATCCAAAAGCCATCCTGCGCCATCCCATAACCCCCTCTTCTCGTCCTAATAATACATATATGGGTATCAATCTCTCTTCCACTCTCAGGGGCGAGAAACCTTTCTCCTTCTTCGCTTTGAACCCTAAGCCCGAGCACGCGTCGTCTATGTGAAAGTAAGGAAAGTCTTTTTGTTTAACAATGCAAGAACCATCGATGCTAGTGATGTGATATCCGTGAGGCCATTGAAGCTTCATGAATATCAATGCGTCAATGCCAATGTAAATGTAAATGCCAACATGACAAAATACACCCCTCTCGACCAAAGTAGGTACAAGAAATGAATTAACATCTCTCCAATGATAAACACCCCCATCCATTTAAAGAATCTGATGTCTGACCAAGACATCCTTAAGAGCCTTGGTATCAAATATCGTATCATCAGGAATCTGATCAATAATATACGTCAGATTCGCAAAGAGATCCCCTTGATTTTTATACGCGAGGATAGCTGGTACACCCGCATTATCGAATTCTATATCTTCGTAATGGACGCGGACGAAGTGGACTGCTGGGTTTGCGGAAACGAGAGGAAGGAGGGCTGAGTTGATTACTTGGGAGACGTCGCACTGTGATTGTTAGTATCATTGTATTGTTGGAGATAGGCTGATGTAAGAAGGACATACCTCAGGATCATAAACAAAGACGACAACGATGGTTTCTCTTCCCACTTTCTCAATGGCGTCAAGATATCCCAGAGCATCTACCTCATCAAATCTTCCATACCTCCTCACACTAGGACTGGTCCTCCTATTCCTAATATCCTTCCCTTCACTCTGCATCTCCACCCGTCTCTGCTGTCTCCACCTCTCCAAAAACTCCTCATCATCACTCAAACCCCCCTCTTCTCCCGACGACCCATCCTTCATGAACGGCACCCTCTTATCCTCCGTAATCGTATTCCCCCTCAACTTATTTCTCCAACCCCCCGTCTTCCTCGCCTCCTCATAACTCCTCGCATCAGCAATAACCCCCTTAACCCCCGTGGTCCTCCCACTATCAAAATCTCGATGCGGCAACTTCAATGGTTCACTCAACCCCCCCAAATTCGACCGATCAAACAATGGCATCTTCATCGTATTTTCAATATTGCGATTATGATGTTCGTCTGCTTCGTCCACGTCACTGTTTTCCTTATCGAAGCTATAATCTCTCTCGTCGTCTGGATGTTCGTGATTTTCGTTCGCAGAAGCCTTTGCTAATATATTATCGAATTCTTCTTGCGCCGCGGTTTTGCCTGCCATTTTAAAGGTTGGGGAAAGAGCAAGGGAGCCACGAGGTCTTTTTGTAGTGGTGCGATGATGGGTGGAAGGATCGCGTGGAAAGGTAAGGTTTGGACGGATTAGACTTCTAGAAGCGGGTAATTCCTAGCTAGCCAAGGATGAGATGTGCCCTCGTGTTACTTTTTTCAGGGACTCGGACTCGGATGTTTCCTGTTCTTTTTGCGCTGATGATGTAGGATGTAGGATGTAGGATGTGCCTTGTGATTTTGTTGAGTAGCTGAAATTTGATCGTGCGGTTGGCTTGTTCGGGGTTTTGAAGATTCCTGCGCAAGGGCCTTGTGGTAGGGAAAGGCTGGGGAAGATTTTGGTTAGATTGATTGGTAGTTTGGTATAACTGAAACCGTGAGAGTAAGAGTGAGACTGATGAGACTGATGAGACTGAGTGTGATTATGATTTTGGTTGTATCAGGCAGAGAAGATCAAGTTGGGTATGGTTTCATATGAATTTTGTTGCGGTCTGATCTCTCTCTCTCTTTCTTTCTCTCTCTGATGGTCTTTCTCAGCTGGCTGTTAAACTTTCGCTTGCATACGAAGTATATTGATTTATTGAAGGATTCAAAAAGAGGATACTCTTTATAGAATTCGTACTCCATAATAGTATTTCTTTTTATTCTCGTTCCTTTTTCCAATAATACACAGCCTCACGGGCATTCCATAAAAACTGTATATGAAGTTTCCAGGTTCCGAGGTCTAAAGTCTGTTACTGTTCCTGTTTTTTACCTTTCGGTCACGGTGATTGAACTTGGGTATGGAATTTCTTGATAATTGTCTTGATAATGCTATGTATGGTAGACCGTAGGTACTAGGATTGGTGGATATATATCTTGAGACCGAGGGACCTTATTAGAGTATTATTTAGCAGGGCCCGTTTCAAAAAAGAAGAACTAATGTGCGTAACTACTCCGTACCTATGTACGGAGTATGCCTTCATGCCCAGACTAATTACTTGGTTCAGGGGTTTAATATTCAATTGACAAGGTACCTAGTAAGTATATTTATCGATTCTGTTGCTTTCATATTATGACATGATAGGAACAACAGCTGGAACAACAGTTGGAACTTGGAACTTGGAACAACCCAAAAGCGGGAGAAGGGGAAGGGGAAGGGGAAGGGGAAAGGAGAAGGAGAAGGAGAAGGGGGAAAAAGGGTGACTCGAGTGATGGATGCCTTAATTGATCTTTGTGTTGCATTCCATTCTACTCACAATTCATATTGATTGATATCTGAGATCATACAATCTACAGCTGAAGTCTCGATGAGTTGAATCCTATCTTACCACCACATCTCCTGATTATCGCCACAAAACCTCATATAGAAAACAAAGAGGCTATTTCCAGCCCTTCTTACTATTAGGTAGGCATATATAAAGTTTATTAATAGATATTCTCAAGGATTCCGTGTCGTAATGCCGGCAACGATATATGCAACTCAATACTCTCCCCTCCCCTAAGCAAAGGTTAAATTTTTAGGCGTACTGCAAGCTAAAAATTTAACCTTTGCTTAGGGGAGGGGAGAGTATACCAAGCAAGATGAACACCCTTCTTTGAGTTTTCTAGAAGCAAACATCTCGCTAATCAGATTGGTGAAACAAGCAAACAAACTCGTCCCCCTTATGCTTGATATTAAGTCACGTTCTTAAGAAACGGACGTTTCATAACCTGATACACCCGAAGCACCTGACTAGATATTCTCAACACCATCACCAACATGGCAACACCATCATCTTTCACACTCACGACTCCTTCCCCTGCGTATCTACATCGATCTACCATCCATCTAAAACCATAAAGCCAAGCCTCCAACATCCATCTACATCCGCAATCCAAAACAGACTTACACTAGGGATCTACGTCCTCCTCTCGGTACTGCACTGCACTGCACTGCACTTCACCTACTTCCAAGGTTAGCATGCCCAGAGAGTTTCGAGTTTCGAGTTTGGACTCTACCACGGAACTCTAACAGGTCTGATCTCTCAACACCATCACCATCACCATCAACTCACTTCTCATCACAGCCATCCCCATCCATCCATCTCATTCCCATTTCATTCATCCCATCGCATCAAACCCGGCAATCCCATGACCAAAATGCCATCTTGTCATGTTATGAGTTCGGAGACTACCTATTTAAGATATATACTCCATACTCTCAGACTCGTTCTCAGCACAGGCTCGTCGCTCACAATAGATTTGGTTGTCAAAGCACTTTTCATCACTTTTCATCACAGTGATATGAATCATATGATATAATATGATCTCATCACACTTCACCCTCCAATTCATGATCATTCCAATTTCCCAGATGTCCAAGAAGACGAACCGCATTGTCCGTCCTCTACCTTCCTAATCCTATCCTAGAAGTCGGATAGGTAGTACGGAGTATTGTGGAGTGTTATGATATGACATAATATAATGATGTATGATATACACAGCCCAAGTTTCAAACTTATTAGCTTAGGTAGAAAACAAATGCCATAATCTCGAGCATATGCTGATAAACCGAACATGCCACATTCAACCCAATCCACCTCCCCTCTTCCCAGGACCTACCCAACGCATCGCTACCCCCTTCCCCCAATAACACATTACAATTTATAGCACACCGTGTATACCAAGATCATCCCATGCCATATGTAACATATATTATTCGGCCACACCGAAAAATCCAAATGTTTGAATTCACGCACAAGGACATCCCATCCACCCCAATTTCAAATCATATCTCGCATTACAATGCAATCCCCCCCAGTCCCAGTTTCCGCATAAAACCTAGCATAACTATCCATAGTTATATCTATGGATAACTATAACTACAGAGCATAAGGTTGAAGAAAAAAGGGTTATCACTTCAACCTTCCAATACTCTTAGCCTTAAGCCTTAAGCCTGAGCTTAAATAGCCTCCTTTTCCTGAACTACCTACTAATCTACTTACCTACCTACCTACCGACCTACCGACCTACCGACCTACCGACCTACCGACCGACCTACTACCCATAGTATTTAACCAACCCAGCCCAGCCCAGCCCAGCCCAAGCCAAACAACTTGTTGGAATTTAGAACTTAGAACCCCCCATTTCACTTGCATTGCATCACCATCACCATCACCATCACCATCACCATCACCATCACCATCACCATCACCATCATATTCATCCCTCTCTCCCTCCCTCTATTATATCCATCAACACAACCGAACACGTACCAATAACTTCACAACCATGAACCCCCTACCTACCTACCGAGTCCCGACCCACCAACCAACCCAATAAATCCATCCACACATCCACCCCAGGAAATCCCTAAGAACCATCGATACATCACTACATCACTACATACTAACTAACATGACGCATACCCAAATCTCCCCCTCCCCC
>NGKG01000035.1:42411-78177 GCA_002162505.1 Myriosclerotinia scirpicola | reverse complement strand
AAAAGAGGTTGTATGTAATAAATAGTGAAGGAAGAGAAAAAGAAAAAGGAAAAGAAAAGTTTTTTTTATCTTTTAAACTTTTCTTCTTTCCTCGTTAATAGTTAAAAGAGAGTATATAAGGAATAGTAAATATAAGGAATTATAGAACCCAAATGTTTTCTTTTTCTATATACCTATTAGGTAGGTGTAGATGTTGATGTTATATTATTAGGGATGAATAGGTATAGTATGGCGAATGGGATATTCTTATATAATTATAATTATATAAGTTTAGATTTGAGTAGTTTAAGTTTGGGGTTGAGTTTGGGGTTGTAAGTGTATATTAAATCTCTATTTAGGATTCCTTTCTTTTTACTTTTTATTATTATCTTCTACTTCGACTTCGACTTTCACTTCCACTTCCACTTTTACTTCTACTTCTACTTCTACTTCCACTTCCACTTCCACTTCCACTTCCACTTCCACTTCCACTTTCACTTTCACTTCCACTTCCACTTCTACTTCTACTTCTACTTCTACTTCCACTTCCACTTCCACTTCCACTTCCACTTCCTATTCTTACAATCTATTATTCCTATCTACTCTACTTCGTAATCATTTCCCTCCCTTTTCCCTCCTTTCTTCTTTCCCCCTCCTCTCTTCTCTAAGTTCTAAATCAATAACTCGTATATCTTCAAATAGAGTAATATTTAACTTTATAAATATTATAATATATATAGTATAGTATAATATAAGATCTTATTATATATTCAAAGATTCAAAGATTCAAGATTATATATTGTATATTGTATATGGTATATGGTATATTACACTACTCTTCACTTCTTCATCTCTTCACCTTACTCCTATATCCTCTTTTTCTATTATTTATCTTATTATTTTATTATCTTACCCCTATTACTTCGCCTATCACTTCACCCCTCTCCAATCCCCTCTAACCCCCTTCAACCCCCTTCATATCCCCTCTTATCCCTATCCCTTCAAAAGTTTCCCTATCTCAACGAGACCCTACAGAAGCAGAATAACATTAAGATCTAGCTTTAGTAATTAAAATAAATTATAATAAGAAATGAAATTAAAATTTGAAACGAGATTTTATTAATATCGAAGTAGTAATATATATAAGAAAAACTTAGTAAATAAAAGGTTTTTTCTAAAAAAATAAAGATATTTTTTCTTTTTTCTTTTTTTATTTATATTTTCTTTTTAAGTTTTAAATTATATAAATAATTAATTTATTTATTATTAATATTTTAATATTTTAATATTTTAATAAAGTATAAAATATACTAAAACTAGAATCAAATTGGTTTAAACTCTTCAAGAAATAATCGTCTACCTCATATGCTTTTGATTAGCTAGTTTATAGATTTTATGCTTAAGTAATCATTGAATAGGTCCACCCCGGGCGTAGAGAGGCCTGTGCTGGGCTTGCCCCAGCCATATATCCCTGCATGCTAATGTTCATTTTTCTAAAACGAATACGGTAATAATCGGTTCATCATTTTTCCGACCCACGAACCCCACGAACCTCACTCACACTTTCGCGAACTTCAAACCAACTTTACATCCACCACGCCAAATTCCCTCGTTTTCCACCCACCGCATATACATACGATACGATCTCGCGATCTATCGCAGAGTTAAGCCAAAATGCCTCAATTGCATACTGCCCAAGAATGGCTCACTCAATCTTCACTGCTTTTGAAAGCGCACCCTAGTACCGTACGTGTCTCTTGAGCTTCCTCCCAATCCCCAAACAAGCTCAACTAACCACCCTCCTCTCCTCACCAGACCCGCATCCAAACCAAATATACAATCCTCCACCCCTCCGGCTCTCCCCACGCCCCATCAACCACCCACTCCACAGCCACCAAACCGCGTCTCCCCAAACCCAAAACCCCCTCCACAGACACCACCGAGAACAATCCCACCGACAAATCTCCCACCGACAAAAATCTCGAACCCCCTCGCGCAACCCTAACTCTAACAACACAGAACTCAAAGTCCGGCGTAACACTCAAATATGCAACGAATAAAGCGGCCGAAGTAAGTCGTTTGGTACAGATTATGGGCAAGTTAGGAAGATTGATGGCGGGGTTGCCGGAGGAAAAGGAGAAAGAAGGGGACAAGGAAGGATTGGGGGAGATCGGTATGGCAGAGGCGCCGGCTGAGACGATTGAGGAGAAGAAGGTTGAGGGTGGAAAGGGACAAGTGCAGGGAGGGCCACAAGGAGGAGCAGGAGGGAAGGGAAAGAAGAAGAAGGGAAAGAAATGAATGGATGGATAGATTTCGGATGGTTTCATCGCTCAAGGAGTGGGAAAAAGAAAACTATCGTGATCGACTTGACGAACGAAGTTCGAAGGACTACGCGCATCATGAATATTTCCACATCAATTCCTCGAACAGACAGCCGAAGCGGTCGCAACAATTTTCACATCACCAATTCTCGCTTTTAGCCGAAGGGGGGTCTAGAAGGAAATACGTACATGGATGGACTGCCTATACTGTAGAAGTTTGCATAGCGAGGCTAGTCAAGGCGTTACGATCATAGGACGTGCATGCATGACTTGTGGATATATTTGCATGTAATAGAGTAAATACCTTATTATCTCGAAATATCCAACATTTACAAAGGTAACGGTCATTATGGTCGAGACTATAGGCTCTTTTCAGGGTATATCATTGAAAGGCCCTATAAATAGTGTGATTTTCAACAATTTTATAGATTGATTCTAATTAGGCATAAGCTTTAGGCTTTGATAGCTTCTAGGTTATTTAAACATTATCTATAAGGTATTATTAATCTATAAAGTATATATAGCTCTATAAAGCTTATACATAACCCTATATAAACTTAACGAGCCTATAGGCTTTCATATAAACTCAACGAACCTAATCCTAATCCCAATTAAGCATAAGCTTTAAGCTTTAATAGCTTATCTAATCTTACCTAGCTAGCATTAGTTGAAAATCACAACCAAATGTGAACTGGTTATAAGGCCTTTCAGCGTGTATACCCTGAAAGAGCCTATAATCTCGACTATAATGACCGTTACCTTTGTATCCCCGAGATCATACAAAGCCAAAGTCACAAAGTCCGTCATACAGTTCCGGTCACAGAATTCGAGTACAACAAAAAGACACATTAAGCACATATATGTTATGTTGAAAAAGTATTCGTTACGCTAACCAGCAATATCATCGTTATCCTATCCATCCATCAATCAATTCATCCTACCATGGTATACACCAACCATGATTTCCCTGTCAGTCATCTATGTCCAAATGACTGGTTGATACATGTTCATCCCACCCACCGACCCAATTTAACCAACACCTCAACTCCTTCATTGCTAAAATATTATTTGTACATATACCAAATTTGGTCCGCCACAGACATCTATGCGAATGTAACCCCTTGGATAAAGTGAAGAGTTGTACAAAGTAAACGCCAGAATCAAACCATCTTAAAGTAAAACAAAGGAAGAAAAAGGGGTAAAGACGACTTCTAGAAGTCTTCGTCAAAGTTGAAGTCACCTCCATTCTCTGCCTTAGCTTCGGTTTGAGCCTCGGTATCCTCGTGCTTCTTTTGGGTACCAGCCATGACACCAGCCTTTTGGTAATCACCAACTCTCTTTTCGAAGAAGTTAGTCTTGCCGGCCAAGGAAATGTTCTCCATGAAGTCAAATGGGTTGGCAGACTTGTAGACTTTGTCGTTACCCAAAGCGATGAGGAGACGATCAGCAACGAATTCGATGTATTGCTTCATGAGGGTGGAGTTCATGCCCAAAAGAGCACAAGGAAGAGCCTCGGTCAAGAATTCTTGCTCAATTGCGACGGCCTCGGTGATAACGTCTTGGACGGCTTGCTTGGATGGGCGGTGCTTGAGATGGGAGAAGAGGAGGCATGCGAAATCGGTGTGGAGACCTTCGTCACGGGAGATGAGTTCGTTGGAGAAGGTGAGTCCGGCCATAAGACCACGCTTCTTGAGCCAGAAGATAGAGGCGAAGGATCCGGAGAAGAAGATGCCTTCAACGGCAGCGAATGCGACAAGACGTTGAGCAAAGGTGGAGTTCTTATCTTGAATCCATTTGACAGCCCAGTCGGCCTTCTTCTTGATGCAAGGAACTATCAAGGTTGTTAGTTGAATTCATGTAACAATGTATGATTGTAACCTACTGGTATCAATAGCATTGAAGAGGTATGTCTTTTGTGCTTGCTCCTTGATATATGTGTCGATGAGAAGAGAGTATGTTTCGGAGTGAATGTTCTCCATCATGATTTGGAAACCGTAGAAGCATCGTGCCTCTGGGATCTGAACTTCACCACTGAATCGCTCAACCAAGTTCTCGTTGACAATTCCGTCTGATGCGGCGAAGAATGCGAGAACGTGGGAGATGAAGTAACGCTCGTCATCATTGAGTCTGTTGTTCCAGTCGTGGAGATCCTTTGACAAATCAATCTCTTCTGCGGTCCAGAAAGATGCCTCTGCTTTTTTGTACATCTGCCAGATCTGTTTTGAAAGATTAATTAGCAATTTACGCGTCAACGCGTGAAGAGGCGCGACTTACCTCATGGTACTTGATTGGAAAGAGGACGAAACGGTTTGGGTTCTCTTGAAGAAGAGGTTCATCGGCTTCTTCTGGCTTGATTCCTGGTGCAACTGCGACGACCTTTTGTTCCTCGACAATTGGTTTCTTAATTTCTTCGACAATTGGTGCGTCAGCATCAAATGCAGAGTTCTCTTTTCCGGCGAAGTCGAGTTTCTTGATAGGTGTTTCCATTTTCATATTTTCAATGCCAGAAGCAGTCTGTGAAAGATTGAAGTCAGTATGATGTTGACGCGAAAGTATATCAAAGGAGGGGAAATAATGAAAGGAGGGGTGGCGCGACAAAACGTACAGTCTTTGATGGGGTAACTTGAGAAGTCATTGTGACTGAATATGATGAAGCTGAAGACAGTTGATTATTGGTATCCGGAATATGCAAGAAGAAAGAAGTCGTGAAAGTTGTTTATGTTGTATTGAGTAGAATGTATGTATGAAGTCGAGAAATAAATTTCGGACAGAGAAACCGCGTCTTTAAGAGCTTCTGCAGCGCGTCACGTGTCGAAAATAATTAACGCGCTAAATTCCGCGTTCGCGTTGAGAAAAAGGCTGGGAAATTTGTAACACAACACACTTGGACCACCGAGCCACTTATTCCTCTCAATGAACCATTCAGCTCATTAAATTGAGTTCCATTTGATGCCAAGTACTTCGTATGCCAAGTAAAGTTATCAGATCTTAATCCTTGAAGATTAATTGAAAAACAGAAGAACGCGTGAAGTATTGGCAAAAGTCTTGATAATTGGTGGAGTAAAAATCAGTCATGATGATTCAGAAAATCAGTGGCATTTGAATATGAATATGAGCCCATGGAATACAATGCGGAGATTAAAAGGTTTGTCAGATTAATGGATCTTCAATTTCATTATTACATCTAGGTATGGTATCTTATTATATCTAGCCCCCGCTCCCATACGCAATGCGCTTCTTGTTACTAACAAAGCGAAGCGTCATCAATTACTGAACAAACAAAGAAAATCGTGTCGGCATTAAAACATCGAACATTCCTGGAACCTTTCTCCAACCCGAATTCGAAATAACCCGAAATATGATCTACAAATTCCCCTAACGTCTACCACTCTTCTTAACTTTCTTGGGACGAGCTGGGAGTGGAGGCTCGGGATTAGGCTGTCTTGTTCGCTCCGATCTATCTCCACGACGACCTTGCTCAGGAACAGGTTGTCTTGTTCGCTCTGATCTATCTCCGCGACGACCTTGCTCAGGATCAGTTTGTCTTGTTCGCTCCGCGCTACCGCCATAACCGAACCAGCTGTTACGATTACGTCCACCTGGTTCCCGAGGGCTGACTGTCTCTGCATTTGCTCTGGATGTGTATCGTGGAGGTTCTTCATCAGAAAGTTGTTGGTCATAAAGATCGAATTCTTCGGGGTTCGTAACATCAACGGCAGGTAACCCTTCACCCTTCGCTTTCAGTATCTTCGCGCCCTTATCCCGCAAGTGGCTTTCGAGCTCGAGAGCGTTTCTCGTATTGGCGCGGAAGACTGCATCGACAAGGTCTCCTGCGAATGGTATGAGACCGACAGCAAAATCGAGCATGATATTGAACATCATCTTGGATTTGACACTGCTTGGAAGTCCGCCGTCGACTTGACTGCATGTCCGAAATACCATGAGTGCCATGAATAAATCGATAAAGTCTCCAATACTATATCATGTTAGTCAAGGCAAGCAACAGGAACGCAGAAGAAGCTTACGCAGGAACGAGACCAATTACACTACTCCATCCAAATCTAATTCCGCAACAATTGAAGAGACTCATGTCTAGTCTATAAGCTCTGCGCTTGACTTTGGTGAGAATCTTCGCATCTTTCTCTGATATACCAGCCGGTATAGCCTTTCTTCTCCTTTGAGTCTTCTTTTTCGATGGCACACCGTCCAAACGGGAAGCAGGAACTGTTTCAAAGTATAAATCCTGTGAAAAGAGTCAGTTAATAAGGTGGTGATGAGAAAAGAATTATGTGGGTTGATATCCTACCTCCGATCCAAACTTATTTGCCACAGACTCCCCTAATACCTTTTTACTAATGTACTTTGCTGCTAGCGAAGTCATGATTTTGAAGCTTGTGTGAATTGATGCAGTTGTATGTGAAATCAGTGGGAGGTTATGAAGGATATTCTTTTCTTTAAGAAGTTATTGAAAACCAGAGATTCGTAATGCGACTTAGTTGTGATAGTTAAAGTTTTCTGCAAAAATTGGTTTGTTCTTGAATTCGTTGGTGGTGGTTTGTTGATAAAGTTGTTTCAGAAAGCGCTTGATATAACTATTCTTGGAATGTCGCAGCTTGACACATAAATATGATTGTCTTTTGGATTTCAATGAACAAGTGAATAGAAATAGAGAGATCTTTTATGAGAAATACTGACCCCATAATGACTTATTAGCTATTACTTTTCCCGAAAGCTTGAAACAAAGCTTGATTTGCATTTATCTTTCATATCGGGGCGAGATTTTTGTCCCAAGACTTGACTGCGCCCCTGTATTGCTGTATCAAAAAACGTCATCAGACACCTGTGCTGCTGTAAAGTGCAGATCCGAGGGAGCATTGATCAATTCACTTGAGTCTAACTGAAGAGAGAACTTTAATTAGCCGAAATAAGCTTTACTTCTTTTGGTCTAGTCAAATTCTAATGGAAACAAGTCATGTGAAAGTACCCTTTAAGCTGGGTTCAGAGCTCCAACCCAAAACCAAGCTTGTTGACACTGCCTCATTTTACCCCAATCGTATCAAAATACCCAACTCCCTCCACCCACTCGTGCCACTCTACCTTGTACCTCCACATCTTACGACCCCTTCCAATAAATTCACACATTCACACACACATTCACATTACATTGGAATCACCATATCTGCCGAGATAAGATTCGCAAGCTCTCCTAACAGATATATACCACTCCTTAGTTTCGCCACAAGATCTTCATATCATTCTGATTTCACAGTACCTAGGTAGTTTGTTTGGCCTAACTAAGCGTTCCCGCGCGTTCCCCGCCCCGCGCCCCGAAAAGAAACTCGAGTCGTTGATATGCTTGTGACGCGAAGACAACATGACAGACAGAAAATTGCAGCTAGAAGACTGTAAGTATTGAAGATAGGTTTTATCAAGTAGATCTTTCTACTACCTCATATCTATCTTAACTTGTGAACGTTATCGCATTGTTCAAGTCTAGCCTCAAAATCATCGACATTCATATTCAAGTACTTTGGCTAATCACATATCGGACCTACAGGGCTGGACGACCTTTGCGTCCGATTCATCATAAATATTCCTGCGGCTGACTTATCACACGTTCCCCGAATATGTTTTCAAGTCGAAGAAGCGCAATGGTATTACGAAGATTTTATTCGGCCCCTCGATCCAAGCCTACCATCGATGACCCTTCGTAACTTTTGTCTAAAGATCTTCTTACATTGCCCTTTACTGTCAAACTTTTCAGAAAGCATACATATGCGAGCATTTGAAGAGTTTCTTTTATACAAGACCCGAGTTCCAGTGAGGGGGGTGATTTTGTTAAATGCGGACATGGATTCGGTGGTTCTTGTCAAAGGTTGGAAGAAGGGTGCAAATTGGAGTTTTCCCCGAGGGAAGATAAATAAAGACGAGGACGATCTTACCTGCGCTATACGAGAGGCCTACGAGGAGACGGGTTATGATCTTGAACAATCGGGGCTTGTGGCTCAAGACCGGAGTTCAGTGAAGGGCATTGATGTTACGGGCCACAATCAACAGATAAGATTATACGTCTTCAGAAACGTTCCTATGGATACCCCTTTTGAGCCACAAACTCGGAAAGAGATCAGTAGGATCCAGTGGTGGCGGTTATCTGATCTTCCGGCCTATAGAAAGAAAGGCCAGCAACAACATCAACCCGAAGCTGCTGCCAATGCCAACAAATTTTATATGGTGGCCCCATTCCTTCCTCCACTCAAGAAGTGGATCCTAGATCAGAAGAAAAGGGATACCAAGATCGCAGCTAACAACCAGCAATTAGAAGCTGCTGGGAATACCAGCCACGATGAAGGTATCACCGAGGATGATCAACCGGTTGAGCAAAGCATGAGTTATAATATATCCGCCTCACAAGATGCAGAACGAACCAGGCGTAATGCTGCCGACCTTGCTCTTTCTGCTCTAATGCAAGTTCAACCACCAACTCAGGGATTACAGCCCAGCGCCATTAATCCAGCGAAATCTCAAGCTTCGCACAGCTCAGGGCAACAACTACTTGCTCTTCTACATAGTAAACCTGTCCTTCAACCGGAACCTGCGCAACCACCTCCTC
This sequence comes from Myriosclerotinia scirpicola, assembly GCA_002162505.1. Lineage (NCBI taxonomy): Eukaryota > Fungi > Ascomycota > Leotiomycetes > Helotiales > Sclerotiniaceae > Myriosclerotinia > Myriosclerotinia scirpicola. The sequence goes on along the minus strand of NGKG01000035.1, from coordinate 69,267 downwards.
AAACACCTCTAGACCATATTATCACACAGCCTTCTTTTCCCGAAACGCCTCATCATCAGGTGCATCATCCTTCACAGATCTCGAATCAACCACCTCCGCCTACTTTCATATCACAACAGCAGCAGCAAGAGCAACGTCCAATGCAGACTTACTCCTACCAGCAACCAGATTTTCATGTTCGTCATGATCAAAGGTCTGCTCCCAACATGCAATATCGCCATCAGGTACAACAACATATGCCGCTACAAATGCCACACCAAATTTCACAGCACATACAGCAACAAACACCGCAACACATCCCGCAAAATATCCCGCAACACATACCACAACAAATTCCACAACAGCGAGAACGTCACCCATATCAACCTCCTTTGATTCACCCTCAGCCACTACCCCCCAATGCCCAGAAAGTCTTGTTCACAGGAGGTCCTGTACATTCCACAATGGTTTCGCAGCCTGTTCAGCAACAGCCTTTGCATCAAAACTTCACGACTTCTGGCTCCATGCCTCTTCCTCAATTTCCTAATGTACATGCCACCATGGTCCCACCTCAACAAAAGGAAGCACCTGCTGCACTCACTAGCCATTCGTTATTACTTCTAAATGCTTTCAAAAGTCGCGATCAAGTAAACGGAAATGTCACTTCCAACAACTTGCCTCCCCAACCTCCCATTCAATCACAGGTAAATACTTCGCTACCTGAAGCCCAAGAACTTTCAGGGGAGACTTCTCGGGGGATAGATTTCTCTGTTCCTACTGAGGCACCCCAACCCCCAATGCTCGTACCCGGGAAAAATGCAGGTCCTCCAAATACAACCGGTCACAACCAAATAGCTCGTCCACCCATTAGTGAACATCAACGATCAATGTTACTGGGTATATTCAAAAGTCCTGCAGCTCAACCCGCAACTCTAGCTGCGGCGGCACCAGCTGCTGTGGCCCTACCGACCTCCGGATCGCCTTCTGCGGTGGAGCTAAGCGCAGTAGAAGTTGTCTCCCCACCCCCAATCCCGCAAAGAAAAGCTACCAATGAAGATGCTACAATTGGCAACGCCAGCCACGATATATCAGAAATGAACCCTGAACTTAACCTTCCATTTCGAGCTACATCAATTCTGACTCGCCCAACAAATGGTCATAAAGATATAAAGCCATATGGTAGTTTGTCGAAGATGCCGGCCACAAGATCGGAAATGCATAATAGTAGCAAGGCTGTTTCAAAGGCTTCACCGGAGAAACCATTCCAGCCCCAGATTCTCAAAAGACCACAAACAAATACAGTCAAGGCCTCTCCACTTCTTGCGCCGTCTACTATAGCTGCCTATTCACCAAGGCTTGCACTATCTAATCTCGCTGGACCCTCAACATCTCCTCTGCCCTTTACTTCGCAGGCTCCCCAGTCAACCGAACAAAAGCATGCCCTCTTGTCATTGTTTGGAAAATCGCCTATTGCCGCTTCCAGTGCGATGTCTAGAGCATCATCGCACGATGGGCCTTCTCCTAATCCGCTGATCGATGCAACGAGGAGTGCTGCATCAAGATCCAGAGTTGGAAGTTTGGCGTCAGGAAATGGTGAGGATATGTCACGTCGTGGAAGCCAAACGCCAATATCTCCAGCCGATAAAGGCTTCTTATTGAACTACTTAGACGCAATTGCTAGTAGGGGGGCTTGAATTTGAGGGATGGGTCGGTTTCCTTTGTTATTTTGCATGGTTTTGGCATTTCAATGGGAGTTTGGATTTGGTAACATTCGGAGCATTCATTCGGTGATATCCCAATACCCAGATTTGCCAAAGCTATGTGGTGGCGTGCTTTAGTAAAAAATGGAATATTTTAAAGTGTCGTTTGGAATCATGATGTGAAGTTAATGGCAATCTTGTAAACGACGGTCTCTCGCGGATACCCTTTTGTACTAACAATATTGAGTGATTGGATGAGTTGTATGCAATGTTTGATGTAATGACATAATTGGATACCGTGCTAATCCTCGCCGCTGTTGCTATGAGTTACAACCAATCATCGTCAGCGTATGGATAGCTTATCATTACGTCATCCACATCCAAGACAACTGTAAAGCTTCATCGGGTTTCAAAGCCAAAGAAAATGTTGTCAAAACACCAAATCACAACTCTACAATTTAATCAATTAACGTCACGAAAAACAATCATGAAACAAATAGCGAATCTCCTATTCAAACGGCCTATCTACTCTCCTGCAAAGATATATATATGTACTATCTGTTCAGCACGGCAAGGATCTTCACTACTACCTCGGAATCGCAAATACTCCACCACAGCCTCGACGCCAACTCTAACTCCGAACTCAGAACCTCCTAGATCAGGCGTCGCGCGCCTCTCTTCAAGAAGACTTATTTCATTAAGAGGCCCCGACTCGACGAAGTACTTACAGGGGGTTATTACGAACGATATTTTCAAAGAGGGGAGAAAGGGAGGTTTCTATTCGGCATTTTTGAATGCGCAAGGCAGGGTGTTGAATGATGTCTGGATCTATAGAGATGGGAATGCCGATGGAGGGAGTGGAGGAGATAATTGGTTAATAGAAGTTGACGCGAAAGAAGTGCAGGTTTTGGCGAAACATATTAAGAGGTATAGGATGAGGGCGAATTTCGAAGTCAATGTTGTGGGGAAGGAGAATAGGAGGGTTTACAGTTTATGGGGGGAGGATGTGGATGTGAATGTGGATTCGGATCTTACATATGCAGTTAATCGAGCGCATCTTACTTGTGCAGATAATAGAGCGCCGGGAATGGGCTTGAGGATTATTACTCCTCCCGACGCAGGTGAGGAGCTGGAGGTGTATATTGGGAGTCAGGAGGTACTGGAAGAACGGGAAGATATGTATAGGGTGAGGAGATATTTGATTGGGGTTCCGGAGGGGCAGGATGAGATACTGCGGGAGACGGCGCTGCCGCAGGAGAGTAATGTGGATGTTATGGGTGGGATTGATTATGGGAAGGGCTGCTATGTAGGGCAGGAATTGACGATTAGGACGCATCATACGGGGGTTATAAGGAAGAGGATTGTGCCGATGATGTTGGTGGAGGATGGCGAGGATTTGCCTGGATTGGGAGGTTTGAGGTTTAAGGGGGGAGATTTGGCGAGTGGGTTGGTCGGGGGTGAGAGTATTAAGAAGGTTGGGGGGAAGAGGCCCGTGGGGAAATGGCTGAGTGGGGTGGGTAATCTGGGGTTGGGACTTGCGAGGTTGGATGAGATGGGGAGGTGGATGACGGGTGGTGGGGAGGAGAAGGAGGAGTTTGTTGTAGAGGGGAAGGGGGAGAAGGAAGGGGAAGTTAAAAAGATTAGGGTCAGAGCCTTTCCTCCTGCGTGGATCGAAAGTAGAATCACAGCGCTGGATTGCACATGATTGTAAATAAAATTGCATTATAAGGTATCATAAAACCCAGCCAACCAACGCCATGCTAAATTATGACTCCCACACCATCACTCTTCCCAATGTCCGAATCAACGGGTGAGAATTTACGCCTTTCCCATATTCGAATTAGTTTGCGACAATTTCTCCGCTTCCTTTAACCTCTCCATTGTAGCCGCAAAGTCACTCACCCCCCCTACCTTCTTTCCCGCAATGGGCGAAAAGGAAAATTTAGGTGAAGATGTAGATGCAAATGTAGATGCTGATGCTGATGTAGATGCTCGTTTCTTGGGTGATTCGGAGGGTATGTAGATTCCTGATTTTCTAGCCTTCTTATCGGCCTTGCGTTTTGCTTTTGCAGCGGCGGCTTCAGCGATGAGACGCTCGAGGCGCGCTACTTCATCTTCTTGAGATTGTGCTTGAGAATTAGGTGCTTCTTGCGATTGCGCTTGTGCTTGTGCTTTAGGTGCGTCTTGTGGTTGCGCCTGTGCTTTAGGTGAAGAAATATTTTCCGCCATCATACTATCCCTCTTCATTCTCCTCTTCCTCCCCTCCTCCGCCAACCTCCTCATCTCACCATCCATGTCCTCATCCTCTCTACTCCTCTTCCCCAGATTTGAACTTCCCCCACGTTCCCTCGCCTCCAAATCCTCTTTCATAGTTCTCCTCTTCCCCTCAAGTAATGCGGCAGACCGTTGTTTCTGTAATCGCGCATTGCGATAATTATCATATTTTTGCTTTAGTTCTGGGTCGGCGAGCACATCGTTCGCGGCTTGGAATTGCTCGTATTTGTCGGCGTCGAATGCAGAGCCTAGTTTGTCGGGATGGTATCGAAGGGCTGTTTTACGGTATGCGCGGCGGAGTTCTTCGGGTGTGAAGGTTTCGGGAGTGATGCCAAGGAGGGTGTAGAAGTCTACTTCGGAGGTTATCCATTTTGTGAGGTCGTCGGAAGGCATTTTGGTGGTGGTTGGACAAAATGGTGAAAATGGTTGTTGTTTTTTTGTTGTAGCTTTGCGATGGACTTTCAATGATGACAAAGTCAAGGCTCGGATAAATTGTAGCCGATATTTAGCCGATCTGTGGGCGCTGTGTATGGAAGGCTCTTTCGTTCAAGAGTCATATTTTCGATCATTTGTATATAAAATGCACTGCCATGAGAATTGGATTACATATATTGAATAAAGAATTCTCGGCGCTTGAACAGGACAGCCGATTCGATCTCGACATTTTCTATATCTCTGGTGCACACGTGCCTGATCACCATCAGCAGTGTTTACCAATAGTCCGGACTGCATCAGCCATATATTACTCTTGATTATTTAACTTATATGGAGTAGTTAATTCACATGAAAGCCCAATCAGTTTGAAGTACTGAACTGTATTCAGAGGTCCACAGCTTTCCAAACATTGAAATCATCTATAGCTATGTTGAATGGCGAGGCTATTGCCAATGGCATGGCTACTTTGGAACTGTCAGATCCCTCCAACTCAGAGAGATCAGTAACAGACTTGCTTCAAAAGTCTCAAGATTTGATGGCGGAACTCGAACAATTCAAGGCTTGTTTAAAGGAGCACAAACAAGACAAGACGGTTGAACTGAGGAATTTTTCGACGAATCTCCAGTCTGAGATTAAGTCTTTAGGGAGACTCGCAAACCTGGATCCCGAGAACGAAAAAGTTGCCCATACAATCAGTTCTTCGAACTTTCCATTTTATTCCGCCGTGTGGGATACCGCAAAGGGTTGCAAGGGTATCACAGCTCTGAGAAAGCGTTTCTTTTGGTCTACTGGTCAAACTTGGCTCAAATGTAAGCGAGGCGATCTCTCAGCTCAGAGCAATATTAAAAGCGTGGAGGTGGATGTTGTGGCTAGTGGGGACCTTGAATGGGTCAAAGTAAACACTATTACTGCTAGGAGAATGATATTCGATCTAGCTAAAGCCGGGTGGGCTGAGGATGACTCGACCGATGACGAGGACGATAATGCCGTTCGATTGGATACAGAGGATGAGCCAGAAGGTCTCTTGAAACAAGCTAAATTGCTTGTAGAAGCGTCTAAACTGGCTAGAAGTAAATACCGGCATCCAACAGTACGCCTTGTGTTACCTAGGCTCACACGGGATTGTCCCAAACAGGTTGCCAATATTCTGCAGGAGATTCGGGCATTGGGGGTCACAGTGCAGACATTTGAGGATATTCCTACGAGCCCTGAAATATCAAAGGTTCTCCATCGCATGGTAGTAGATCCATTTGAAAATTTCTCTGAAACACTCAACGTTGATTGTACAATGATCTTCGCATTCATCAGCGAGTAAGTAAGAGATATTGTGACCCATTATGGGTGCTCCTATCCCCACCCTGTGTTTTCAATAGTCCAGACTGCAGTCCGATAATGCGAGACTCTTGATTATTAAGTCTATATGGAATACTTGAATTTGAAGCATTCAAATGATTTCAGTATTCAAAATGGTCTTCAAATTCGGAAGCCCCTCATTGTCGGACTGCAGTCCGGAATATTAGACACACTGTGGATCCTGCCAACAGTCAATCATTTCCAAGTTTGCTAATTACCCAATCTTAGTCTTTCCCATGGTCGTGTTGAGGCAAAAGAGTGGCATCACCGATTTTTGATCAAGCAGATGGAAATGGAAAGCCAAGATCAGCTATTACCTAGTATTATTTGGCCTGCCTGTGCGGCTAGAAAGCTCGTATGCACAAGTGAAGCAGTTAAAAGGGCACAAGAGATTATAGATACAATTGGAACGGACACCGAAAAGAAAAGAATGGAACTTCTATTTGCTTTTCATCACGAGCCAACAAGAGACCAACTGGCGGAGGAATTTCAGAGACTCTCAGAGTACAGCATTCCCCTAGAATGGCAGTTGCCAATCGCGGTAGTTGATGTGGATATATCTAACGTCGTGTCCGAGCTTCCTCTGGTTGCCAATTTCGTCTCAAATATTCTCAATGGCGTCAATCAATCAGTATTTTTGTACGGATGGGTATCTGGATTGACAACAATCAGCAGTAACCGTGTTGTCGCTAAAGAAATCGAGGCTACAATTGAAACCAATCGAGGTTCTACAGATGTGCAAGGACCGGAGATCTGGTTATCGCCGATGGCACGATCTCTGGTAGGAAAAGAAAAGCAGAGACGTGGAGTCAAAGAATGACCATTTATAGCTTTTCAGACATTCATAGACTTCAAGTTTCACATTGCTTTTCAGACATCGAAAGCTTTCATTCATATCCAGTCTGCTAGTTCGGACCGTTGGATACCGGACGAGTATAAATATATTCTTTCTGTCTCGTTGAATTCGCGCCAGAGGCGAGAAAAGTCTACAGCCAATGAATGGCGATTTAGACTTTGCATTTAATCTTCACACTTGTGTACAACAGCTTGTCGTTCATTGATAGCTTCTCAAACATTTAAGCCATGGAAGTTTACAACTTTCTCGTGTACCAAAAAGGCGAAATCAAAGTAAAATCCTACACAAAAAGGTACAGCATACATGTAGATGATGCCCAGTGCCCACTTAAGTAACATCACAGGCTCTGATGACATGATTTCAGAGTAAGAAGACAGGTGGCTGCATGGATTCTTGGAACTCTTCCTAACTTTTCAGAATCATGATTAGTCCATATTCAAAGCCATCTTTTTTTTCTCGAAATACATAATCTCATTGTCTGGCCTGTGATGAATCATCCAGTCAAGCTTTGAAGTGAATGACGGCGTGCATACATATCCTAAAGGCTCGTTGTAAGCAAATTTTCTATTATTCATGATTCCGTATACCCACTAGTGCAACTACGGTTACTTGTGGGCGAAATCTCGAGGCACTAAACCTCAAAGTTTGGGAAAGGTTCTACCTATCACGTTAGTCTATACCGTATTCAGACATACTATACCATCATGATACTTCCTCTAAACAAATCTGATCTTTGTATTACTCTTTTCAAGTTTAGGTGCTCTCAAGCTTTCCAAAAAAAATTACTTACTAAGCGTCATTGGTGGGCCTACCTAGTTCATGGACTATTTCGGTAGCTTCGTTATTGATCTAGTTCAGTTCAAATGGAAATTGTACTAGATGAATGACCGTAAATAAAAAGATTGTTTCTTCCCATACTTTTCAAACTCCCCAAGTGATTCCAGATAATCATAAACAATCATAATTTGGTCGTTTTTCCTCCTATACTTTTCAAACTCTCCAAGTAATTCCAATTAATCATAAACAATCATAATTTGATCGGCAACTGCATTCAAGATGCCTCCCAAAATCAACGGTAAGCACCATCCGGATTCTCCAAAGAAGTCGTTACTGATAGGTTGATCAACATAGAATTTCTCTTTACCAAAATGGATATCGGAGTAGACGCGTCTACGGTCCTTCAAGTCAATTTGCATGGTGAAGGGATTCGCCGGGTGGAGGCCGGCGGGTGGCACGATTCAGAGATCGTGTTTAGCCGTCTCGTTACGGAGCAAGAGTGGTGTCTGTACGAACTATACGCCTATGCTAGCATTCGTGATCGTGAGTAAATCGGATTTCTATTTTTTTCTTTACCATACCCAGCGTGTCCAATAATTCCAACTGCAGTCCAGCAATACAAGGCTTTTGAATCCTAAAATGCTTTGAAAGATCCAATTGATTTGGAAGATTCAAATCATTCTTAAAGATCTATGACCTTTTGAGCATCGAAACCTTGGATCTGGTTTGTGGGTTTGGACTATTAGATACTCCGAGGACGCCCCTATCACAAACCTTAATAAGTGTTTCGCGACTTGTGCTTCTACCTTACTCATTAGACAATTGCTAAATCCCCGACTTTCTAGTTTCGGCTCTCCGCGATATCATGCAAGTCCTTACCGGCCACTGCTTCTCACATCATGATATCTTTCTCGGCCTTCGCAATATCCATTGGATAGTATATGAAAGATACTGCGAAAGAAAAGCACACTACTATCAATCAGATCCAGATGCTGAAACGGGGCTTTCTTTTGCGGTTGATAGGCTGAACTGGTTAGATTGGGCAAACGCGTGCGCCGACGAAGGTGTTCGTTTACGGAACACTTGGGGCCCCCAGAATCTCGCGGTAATGGAAGGTCCCGAGATGAGAAGAACGAACGTCAATAGCTTCGTTCTATCAGATTACCCCCCCGCACATGTGGCATTTACCATTTATGCGCATGCTACACAAAAGAAAGCTCTAGCAGAAGATCCCGAAAAATATGCCAGATATCTGGCTTCTGCTAAGCTAGACGACCTGTCAACCTACTCGTATCCTGTCCGTGGTTGCAAGGCCAAATTGATTAATCAATGTTTCTCGCGGGAGGACAGGAACTTAGACATTCTTGACTGGGCGGTGGCTAAGTGGCCAAAAATGTATGGTACGCTTATGAGAGCTTTGTCCAAATACCGTACGGACACGGCCAAGATGACAGAATCTGAATTGAATACGTATAAGTTGAAGGCAGATGAGAAATGCGCAAGCAAGTCGTCAAACTTATTGGATTCAGATGTGGAGTCAACCAAGGAGTTGGTTAAGGAATTGATCGAAAAGTTAATTGCGGAATTGACCGCGAAGTCGACTTGGGACTTGACTAAGAAGGCGACTAGGGAGTCGATTAAGGAATCGACTAGTAATTTAATTGCCGCGAGAACTGAGAAATTCGATAGTTTGACGACTAAGGACTTGGTCAAGAAAACACTTGAGGGATCGATTGAGGGTTTGATTCGGAAATCAGCAATGAAGTTGATTAGGCGGTCGATTAGGAGGTCGATGTCAATTAGAGGAACAACTTTAAAGACTGAGGAGTTGGCTAAGAAAACATTTATGATATTGATTAAGGAATCGATCGAGGAGTCGAATAAGGAATCAAATGAGGAATCGATTAGACAGTCGGTTAAGGAGGTGCTTGAGGAGTTGCTTGATGCGTTGATTTGGAAGTTGAATGAGGAGTTGCTGTTGTTAAACTTGGTACCAGCGCTGGCTTCTGCTAGACCTGAATTCTACTAAGAGCTAGTTTGGCACCCAAAATCCGCCTTTTTCCTTCAAACAATCTTCCCTTTTCTTTTATATGTTTTGTATAGTAGTTTAATTATTATAATGTAGAATTAGTTTATTATTTGTAACCTTTATTACGCCAGTGATTTCAACAGATATTAATATTAATAAGATTGAATTATCCTTGACAGAGATATACTAATAGATAAAATGAGTTTTATCGAGTCGATTTGTATTTTGAGCCTTTTCGTGTAATTTGATAATGCGTCTTTACTCATTTAGCCGAGTGCTATTAAAGGATAAGCACTTAAGCACTTGGCAGCTTAACAATGGAATGAGGTTGTACTGTACAAAACTGCGATTAAACCTACTAGATTTGGTAGCGCACACCACCACTGTACTTGACTTGCATACAGGGCGTTGTTTTTCGACATGGCTAGATTAACGCATGCAGCTCATGCAACTAATCTGTTTGGGTAGTACGATAAATGGATAAGATGGGTTCGGTGCAATGTATATAACCATTGTGCCTGCTCTTGCTCTTCGCAGGCAGTCAGTTACCATATCGATAATATAAATATCAATACACCAGCAACCTACCAACTGCTATTACAACTATGTCGGAACCAAACCATGTTCCTGAGCCCTCAGGCTCTAAAACATTTCGCATCGTTATTGTCGGTGCAGGGATTGCTGGTACGGCAGCTGCGTTTGGCTTGAGACAGGCAGGCCATGAAGTTGTGCTACTGGACCGCATGCCGGCATTTCCCTCCGTAGGTAGACTTCTTTTACTCTACTCGCATTCTAATAGCAGCAGTTCGGGCATTCAACTTCCTCCCAATAGCTGCAGAGTACCTCAGCAGCTTGGTGTATTGTCGAACGTCGAAAATCATGCAATTCCTTTCGAGTACATTACGTTATGTTCACATGTTGATGGTAGCACTTTAAGAAGTATACCACCAGTTCCAGACATGCTAGAAAAGTATAAAGCACCGTACCTTGCTACTCACAGAGCCACATTCCACCCATACATGTAAGAATATCCAATTTTGTGATTCCACACTCTCCGATCTCAAGTCTACTTCTGTATTCATTTTTCCGATATAGCTTACCGGTTGGGAAATAATTGTAATGTGTCTGCACCAATGGATTCCAGCACTTTGCTGATATGCCTGGAGTCCATAGTGCACGTGGGGGGTTGCACTGCCCAGGGAGTTGATAATGAACAACGATACCATGAAGAAGTATAAGAACCACTTGCGCCAAAAGGTATGTGGACCCATGATCTTAAGGATCAATATTGCCACTGCGGCCTTCCCAGGGGCAAAAAGAAATATTCCCCACGGCTGCGAGATTCAACTCCACTTGGTGGCATGAGAATTTGCACGTTTGTCAAGTAGCAAACGTGTCGAGCGCCGCCGATGAGAGCCAATTTGGTCACAAAATCTGTCATTATAATGAAAAGAATCTAATAATGATTAGAAAAAACGCTCAAAAGTAAACATGATGCAAAATGTTCATGCTTTACACACCACTGTGAAAAACATCATCCAATCATCCGCACCTAGTCCATGTATGGCCATTCTAGCATAGAAACGAAGGGACAAGAGCATTATGTACAAAATAGCCTCAACCCAGAACATGGCGATTAACTGCGGGCCTCTGTCCTGGTCGCCGCCTGGAGGGGGAGGGGGAGAGGTAGAATCCATGCTGTAGATTTGAAATAGAATGGTACTGTATCTTATAATGGGTATGATGAGCAATATTCAGTTGTCCGACACAAAAGATAATGCAAATCCACATTGAGAGAGGAAACTTCCTTTCTTTAACTGGTTGCATAGTACTGTCAGGCACTCTCTATCGAGTCAAGACTCGACATGGCTTGTATTGAGTTCCTATGAGGCGCAGTAAAATTATTATCGAATGTTACATTTAAGCATTATTGTTCAATACTTAGGCTAGTGTAATGCAATTCTTGCATGCAATCCGTGTTACAAGCGCTCAACTACTCAAAAGTGATAATACTAAGAATAAACTTATCTTACTCTGTATAGTCTAGCTTCGTATCATATCATGTTTTCCTACATTGAAAAGATTCATTAATTAAATATTATTCCCCAAATTCAATATCAACCCAACCTTGGAAGGTTTACCCGAATTATCGTTTGCATCTACAGCCCGAGGCTCGTATACTTCTAGATATACACTTCTCCTTCCTCTTCTCTCAACTCCAACAACCGATTTCACCCAACTAAGTTTCTATTTACTTGATTTTTTTTACCATTTGCAATACCGAGTTGATCGATTTACCATCTACAGATTCAAGTAGCAGAACGATAATCATGGATGCCATCACTGCTCAGATTCAGAAGCTGGCCGCAAACGCGGACGAGGCTGGCCGCAAAAGTTGATAGATACTTTGCAAACCCTCCAGTACAACATCGAGACTCCTTATGATACACTTCAACGATTCGCAGGACTAGTGAGTATCATCCAGGCAACTGACATTGCAGGCCCAAGGCAGTTTTACTTATATTGAAGCACCTTCAAATCACCGCTGCCTGCTCGCATCGGTGTTTGATTTAGGTATACTTGATGCTATTCAGGAGAGCCAAGATCCCATCAGTGTCAAAACACTAGCTCTGAAGACGAATACTACTCCAGAGCTCTTAGGTCAGAATATTCGTTCCCCCGCAAACGCTCAAAATCTTAAGCTTAACATCTCAAGGCCGTATCCTACGGTATCTAGTCTCGGTTGGACAGATTAAGGAAACTAGCAAGGACCACTTCAGCTCAAGCTCTACTACTCCTGTTCTAGCAGACAAGAACTATCAAGGTGGAATTCATCACTTAAGAGCTCCTCCCATTTTCAAGAAAGTTGAAAAAACCATCATCCCTGACTTGCCTTGTCTAGCTTCGATACTGTGGGATCTGTTCTACAGCAGCTGCCTGATTACCTTGCAAAGACAAAGTATCAGGACATAACTGACAATAGCGAGACGGCCTTGCAGCCAGCGTTCAATACTGATCTTCCGGGATTCATCAGGTTCCCAAACCAACCTCAGCGCTTTGGCTACTTCCAGCAAGTCATGACAGCCCAACGTGCTGGTGCTGGTGCTGTGACGTGGCTATCGGCCTTCCCACTCAAACAGGAGCTAGGAGAATTTCAAAACAAGCCCGTATTTGTTGACATTGGCGGTGGCTTTGGTTACCAATGTATTGTAATCAAGGAGACATTCCCAGGACTTTCGGGAAAGCTTGTACTCCAGCCCTTCCCCAAACCCTGGAACACGTTCCTAAAATTGATGGCGTTGAGACTATTATACACAACTTTTTTGAGCCACAGGTTATCAAAGGTCTGTTTCAATCGGTAATAAATTAGCAAGTCATTCTAACACATCTATAAACACAACCGCTAAGCTCTATTATCTCCGCAATATTTTACACGACTGGCCAGATGACAAGGCAATTATCATCCTTAAAAACCTCATCCCGGCTCTAGCCCAGACTCACGCATTCTTATCGATGATATGGTACTCCCCAATGAGAATGTCCAGTGGCAGGCAGCTCAATTGGACCTTACAATGATGACCTGCCTAGGTTTAAACTTCAAAGGAACGTACCGAGGAGCAGTGGCGCGCGCTGATCGATACTGCTGGCTTAAAAATTGTTAAGATTATTCCATATACCATGCTACTAGATGATTCCATTATTATGGTTGTTCCAAAGTAAAGGGAGGGACATATTATATGATACCTTAGCGTATTGCCTTGGCGTTATCATCATGATCCTCCTCATCCTCCAATCATTTTACAATTTCCACTTGTATCTCTTGATCATTAGTTTTCTATGGATCACAGGTATGCATCAAGCGAGACCCAGCATTGTAAGATTTGTGACTGCGGGTTGTCTATGATGCGCCTAATTATTCACGTAGAAAAGTTGCTACTGACATTTTAGACAATGATTCCCTCGGACAAATACCTTCTATTGTTGGTTTACATGCATAGCATTTCACACGTCAAGTGTAAATTAGAGATTGGAGATTGTTATTTTGATTTGGCTAGAAAGATAAGTCGTAGTATTATATAAATCATTGAAGACGGCGATGAAGAAATCGCCATTGCACCTTTCTTGTTTGAGCCCCGATTAATTTCGAATTCATTATCCTGGACACCTCATCATGGCTCACAAGTCGATCCTGGTGAGAGCCCATCAATGTATCAACACATTTGTGCGTAACTCCGTGCGTGTTCAACATGGGACGTTCCAGGTTCCCCTTTATCCCATTTGAACACCGCAAGCGGAGTTGTATCATAAATAATGCAAATCAATCCTCTCTAAATCACGGTGACCACCCGTCTTGAGCAGTTCTGACTTTCAATCTAGTGTATATTAAAACTGTTGCTCCGATCAAGACATAGTCAAGATCACTATTTTCTAGTTTCTCGAGAGCGTCAAGCAGTGAAATGGCTCAGATTTATGAGCAAAAGCGGAGAGAAGTGGAACCAGATTATGCATATGAGTGGAAATACGAAAGGAAGCGGTGACCATTTGAACGAGAAAGTAGGGCGAAGAGCAGGGAATGTTTCACACACCCAGATTGATTTTTCTACGATGTTTGTAGTCTTGCTTTAAGAAAGAGGATGATGGCTCATTGGTATCAAATATATCACCAAACCTAGTATGTTTCTCTGGCTTTCCTGCACTAATACGTTGAGCCACCAAAATAACTTCTTCTTATAGTGCTTCCGGGGGATACGTGTTGTAAAGCTTCTTCGGGAAAGATCGCCTCTGATGCTTCGAACCACAGAGGGATAATTTCGATAATTATGCTACAGGTGAATAATGAGGAGAAAGTGTTTCTTTCGAGCCGTGACCACAGCGTTCTCCTCTAAGCTATATTCAAGAGCGTCAATATGAGGATGCAAGTGCCAATTGGCTACGAAGGGCGTGCAGACCAACTAATCTCCAGGCTTGAAAGACGTAGAAGGTCAATGGCAGCAAAGACCGACAATACTGCTGCCGGCATTGGCATAGCTGTTTTTTGACTGTTTGAATTTGCCTATTATCCAAAAACAGCAATTTATAAATATAAGAAAATTGATAGTGTAGCCTAAATCATTATTAGCAATACTGTTAGCCGATATTTGGGGCATTTAATTACCAATTTGATACTTTAAAATAAAAAGAAATTGGCAGCATCGACCTGTTCACTCGATCCAACTGTCACTAAGCTAATCGAAAAGATAGAAACAGGATGAACGATGCAAAAGGCCCAATGGAGAAAATGCTTTGTTCAAAAAGTAGTATGAAGTCAAATTGCCTCTGGCATTTTCCGACCTGGGGCCAAAGAGGGTATCTACATCTGGAATACAAATGCTGGAATTATATAGACAGAATTCACGGGGTAATAGATCGCCTACTTGCCCACGGGCCACGAATCAACTAGATTTTGAGAATGATGCGTGCTTGATAGTTGAGATATAGAAGCTTGGAGGGTTTTGTTCAACATCGCGTCAAGACACCAGTACCGATGATAGCTCATGGGTAAGCTGCAGGCTGCCTAGAAGTGGTAGATCTAAAGCTAAACTCTAGAAGGAATAACACACAAAATTATTGGAACATTGCGTTCAGATAAGGCTATCTTTTACGAAAGATACAGCGCTGCTGAAAATACTGACAACAGAATACTTAACCCGTCTTCCATGTTGTTGGTTGGGCTGTTAACAATACCAATTAATGTTGGCGCTATACCTGCCATCCGCTCAGGATGCCCAATAGTCCGGACTGTAGTTCAATAATGAGGGTTTGTTAGTCTTGTATCTATTTGAAATGTTAAACGATAAATTCATATAATCAAACCATCTCTATAAAATCTATAGCTTTATAAATATTAAAATAGGTTTGTAACATTTAAATAGTTGAAAGTATTCAAACCATTTAAAACATTCAAAACATCTGGAACACTCAACTCAATCAAACAAATGAATCGTTTTCAAAGAATCATAGCTTCTCGAAAATTAAAAGATTACAGAATTCGTCTGATAGTCCAGACTACTGAAAACCCCGAATAGTTGAGACTTCTTACAAAGAGTCCCTGACATGCCACATCTCCACCATTAACGGTCTCGGGTCTCCAAGCCGACCAAGCCTATGGAACGACGATGGAAAGTATTGTGAATATAGCATACACTTGTATTGCAATTCACCAGAGCCCGTACAGACCAAGGAAAAACGCTAACCTTGTCCCGACTGAAATCTATCATTATGAATAGCACACCCCATTTCCTCACTCATCTCTACTACATGTTGCTATTCCCATATTAGGTTATACAGTAGACGTTCATAACAAACTCGTCTCTCTTCTAACAAAATCAACACTGTCTTCCGTGCCGTCAAATCTATCAGCGCCCAGTTTAGAATCAGCATGGAGATAACAATATCCATGAATATGAACATGAATCACCCTTCCTCCAAACCCCTTTGTGAAAATGAAGTCCTCGCACCCAAATACCGTATAATCTAAACATAGGTATCGAGTATTTCTGCACTTACAAAGGGCCGACATCTTCTTTTGATTTGAAGACAATAAACTTATTATCCGCAACACTATAGAAAGTAACTGAAAGCAAGATGTCGTCGTTGATGCAGTGAACATTTTTTCTGCGTCGTAACCGGTTAACTTCACCCCAGGCTAAGCACCCCAAGGCTTTCACCGGCACATCATCGGCACAACCTTCCCTTTCCCTTCTTTGTCCATTGATTTCCTCCCCCCTTTCTCTCCTCCGAGGCTGAATCATGTCTCCTCAAAGAACCATCAATTCATGGATTTCATAACGCGTACGGAGACTCCGTCTGTATGGATGGAAATAGAAATTTATATATACATTTCATTTCAAGAAATTTCTTTAACCTTTGTACCGACGGTATATTCAGAATCGCAGCATCCATCACTTTCATACTTTGTATTTCCAATTCTAATCTTTCATGCAGATCCACTAATGTATAAATATATTAATGGCATTCAAGAATCAACAAAGGAATTCCCTACCACTGGCTACCAGATGTTACTCTCTCCTAAAAGTGCTCGCTGCAAAGTAGCCAGCCATCCACCCATCCAAATTCGCAATAATCAAGTCAAATTTCATAAACATCAAGCCCTAGCCCGGCGTAGGGAAGCCAGAGTCCACTCCACTTCGCAAGGCCAACTCCTAAGCCCTCAATAATGCTTCCTCGCGTTCTAGAACTTGCCCTGCGCTGCGTCGTACCAAACTTTGCGAAGAATCCAACTTGCCAAGATTACTGATGAAATACCACCTAAACCCACGGACTCCGGACTCCGGAGTATCTTTGGAAGGGTTCCACTGCCGGTGGGTGGTAGAAGTAAGTGACGGTGAAGGAGTGAAGCGATCGATGGGGAAGACAAAATACTAGGTACGCATACCCTCGTATCAGCAATAAGAATTTCCCAGGAATAAAATGCGAGAGTGCTTATCCATATTACCTACATCCACCACACTTTTTTTTTTTTTTTTTCCAATTTCCCCTCTCTCCAAGGAAAATTCGCCACGACTTCATGCTTCATGCTTCATGCTTCATCACCCTTGATTATGAAAATTCGGAACTTTGCAGTAAGGCAACACATCGCCAGCGACGATCATCGGAAGCCTCCCATCGACTTTACGCACCGCGGCGGCGCGGCCGCACAGAACTGTAAAGGAGATCCGATCTAGATAAGACCGATTGGATATCCCTGGTGCAACAGTGTGCTCCGTAGTGGTATCAAAATCTCCGATTAAAATCATCCATCGGAGGGTAATCAGACCAATGCGTTTTCCTCCCCCCTTTCCGCCAAGCTTCCCGATAAATTAGCCCTCCTTGTTTAAATAGAGTACTCGGTATAGATTTGTTATATATTCATATATTTATATAGATCTTTTGAAACATTTTTTGAGGCATTTTTTCTTCTTTACACGAATGAGAAGGAGAGGATGTTGATTGATTAAATTGATTTTGATTTGATGCCCCTGACTTATTTCCGGATGAGGAACTTTAGACGCCCGCTGATATATGGGCTCGGCTCGAGAAGTCGAGAATCGAGAAGAGGTTTTTGTTCCTGGGCTGGGTGAGGAGATCTAATGCAGGTACAAACAGTAGGTACCCAAAGCTCGCGAGCTTTGCCAAGAGAGGAGTTGATATGGGATCCAATAGGAATGAATTGATTGATGTATTAGCCTTACTTCTTTCTACCGGAGAAATTTATACTCGTATCTAGTTGATGAATCGTCTAGATATCATCCAAGAATCTTGGAATCTTATCAAATTCTTAACTTTTTCAATTCCAACATCACGCCGTGAATGCAGTACGTACCACATGAATATTTAAACATCGTTCAAGCTATCCACATTCCACAGAGAGTTTTCCAAATCGCATCGTGATTCGTATCATCGCACCCCCATGTCAACCCCAGAATCTTTAAATGTGACAACCCGTCAAAACATCAAGGAGGCAGATTCATGCGAGACCCCTGTTGGGAAATCTCGTTGGTCGACGTGTGATTGTGAGGTTATGGTTTGTTTCATGAATCAATTTGAGATGAACTGCTGCATGTCTAGAGAGTCTGGATTTTTTCTCTTGTGAATCGTGATGCTGGGTATGATGTCACGATTAGATTGGGTTGCGTGTAGAATCTGTACATGACAGGATAGGTGTTGGTATTAACTTGGTATGTAGATAATCTGATGGGTTAATGGTATGTACTTTTCCTTCCGTGGGACAGGTCACAGATGAGGGGATCAAATGCCTCATAGAAAAACGGGTTTTGAAAAGCGGGATGTTGCAGATTTGGAGGTCAGGACTTAGGACTACCAGATAATTTGATTGAATACCTAACCTACAGTACCTCATCGCCAATGACCAGACTTTTTCACACAAAAACAAACAAACACAACTGCAACTGTAACTGCAACTGCAACTGCAACTACAAGGCTAAACAAGCACCTCCAGGCTCGGCCCAATTCAACTTTTTTAATCCTCCAGGAATGAGCTTATCGTAAATATACTCACTCCAGTAGCGATACAAGTGAGGCTTTTCTCTCATTTCACCCAGATTGTACATCCAGTCAGCTTCCTCTTCCTCTTGCCTCTTTCCTTTCCTTTCCTTTCCTCTCCTCTTTTCCTCCCCTCAGCGTTTCGAGGCCCCTTACTGTATAAGTAGAGTAAATACAAAACTTATTAACCCCAAGTATTGTAAAAATTCCAAGCATTAAACTATCGAACTATCAAACTATTGAATTCCCTAAAAATGAAACGAGACAATTGAAACAATCGAACTGTGGCTTTGATCAAATCAAATCAATAGAACAAGAATGTCTAATCCTCACGTACGACTTGTTTCAATTGAAAAACATGGCATGTTGTCTTAGTTGTACAAGAGTGTAAAGGTCTCCAGATTCACTGAGGTTGTTGCCACTTGTTGGGTTTGAGAAGAGAGAAAAAGAAGTTGAAAGCTTTACTTGTGTAATACTGTAATTATACCTATGATATGATACTGATTATTCACTTTTTTTATGAGTATGGATACGAGTATTTACTTACACATCACCAAATCCAACCTCAACCTCAATCTTAAGAACTCTTATGCCATATCTTCCACTCTCCTCTACAATTTTACCTCACCGTCTCCATCTCCATCACTATCAATATCAACATCATCAAAAGTACCCATCTACCTAGTACGCACTAAAGTATATACCGCATCAACTAACACCAACTCCCCCACCCCTCCGAGATGAATCAAATAAGGCGTCGTTTAACATGTTTCATAATAAGTGAGGTAACCTTGGAACATTCAAAAGCTGCAGGTACCCCTGCGCTAGCCCTGTTCCTAGCCCTGCCCGTCATAATCATACCTACCTAGTACCTACCTAGTACCTACCTCTTTATAATACATTACTCACCAGAGTCGACAGAGTCATCACCCAATAGACCTATCGGAATGACCAAAGTAACTCGTCATCACCTTGTCATCCATCACCTTGAATTCAGACTAGAACACTCACTTCCACTCACTTGAAGTCACTTCCTCCTTATCTACTAACCCCCATCCATCTCCATTTTAATTTATTTAACCTCAACCTCTTTAATAATCCGTTCATCTCATCTCATCTCATCTCATCCATCTCATCCATCTCATTAGGTATTCCCTTAATCTGTGACCAGTGACCAGTGACCAGTGACCACGGGAAACCCCACCGGTACAAAAAAACAAACCAAGAAACCAAGAAATCAAGACCACCTGGCCTGGACAAGCTTCCAAGCTTCCAAGCTTCCAAATAGGACGGTTATGGCCAGCCCTGGAGCGAGGTCGTCTGTTAAGTTTTAACCAGGCTCTACGGTATGTGTCTATACGAATACCACCTGGGCAGTCGGTATACGGTATACGGTATACGGTACCTATACGGAGCTACCTAGCTCCATCTTCACGATATCTTCAAATTTCTTTCTTTCTTTCTTTGATAAACCCCCCCAGCCCAGAACTACCTAAACACAACACAGCACAGCACAGCACAATCCGCTAAAGTACCGTACCTAAGTAGGTATCTCCGGCCTATCCCGTCCCACCAACTCCCAACCAACTAACAAGCAACTTCTTTCTATGATCAAAGAGATAAACGTCCTTGTATCCCATAATTACCTACCGACTATAATATCTTTGTTATGTTTCTATTCCAAGGTACAAAGAAAGAGAAGAGAAAGTTTAATGTGATTGTTGATTTACTTCCAGTACTTCCATTTCTATTATCGGCTTTCCCTTTGCCTTCCTGAATCACCTGAAGGACTTGAATGACGAACTGTGAGACGATGAAAGAGATGATCATGAATCTTTAAAGAAGATGGTTAAAATTGCTTAAATTACCCCTGATTATTTAAATCCTACTCATCTCCCTCGATTTTTGATTTTTTAAAAAAAACATTCACCAGAATATTACACTCATTACTCTAGGTACTCTTTTTTTTTAAAAAAAAGATATTATCATCATTCTAACCAAATTAAGCTTGTTAAACATCCATACCATCCATTACCATCCCTTAACCAATCCTTCTACTTTCCACCCACAGAGAAACCCTGAAATCCCTAGACCCCTAGACCCCTAGACCCCTGGACCCAAACAAACACTTTCAAAATTACCCGCTAAATCTTATTAGCTTTGCTCCACATTCAACCAACCCCAGTTCTTACCCATCCATACCCATCCCATCCATCCATCAATCTTGACTTCCTTCAAAATAAAACCACCTTCTTTTCCACCCCCCTTCTGGATCTTTTCCTTCTTTACCCACCACCAATTTTACATTCCTTCCAACAACGTCTTTCGAGGCACTTACACTCCTTCAAACCAAATTGAAATTCTTCGAAAGAATACTCCAGCAGTGCTGTCAAGCTTTAAACGTCCATTTCTAAACGAAACTCGGTCTCCTCAAGTACTCTCACTCACTCACTTTCTCGAAGAAAGCAAAAGGAAATTTCAATACCTACCCCAACAAGGAAATTTATTACCCGCTTTAAGATCAACGTCAATCAAAATGCGTTCCTCAATCGCTGTCGCTTCCCTCTGCGCTGCATTTGCAGTTGCTTCCCCAATTGTTAAGAAGGGTCTCGAAATCGTCGCTACACATGTTGATGTCGTCACCAACGTGGTCATGGTCACTGTTACCGGCGAACCCGTCACCGTTACCGCTGGCGCCGCTGTACCATCATTTCCTCCTGTCGTCGTGACTGTTCCATATCAGTCTAGATCTCACCGACATTCCCACTCCAACTCTCAACCCTCCTATGCCCCGGCACCAACCTCAACCACCCCAGCCGTGGTTGTCATCACTGAAACTCAAGCTGCTTCCAGCCAGGCCCCATATACCACCCCTGCCGCTGCCGCCATAGTCCCGACTACCAGTTCAAGCACCTCCTCCGCTCCTGTTGCTTCTTCAACAGCTGCTACCGCTGCTTCCAATCCTGTTAGCGCAACTGCTGTCTCTGTCCACAATGATGCCCGTGCTAGTCATCAAGCATCCTCTATGACCTGGAATCAAACTCTTGCTGACTATGCTCTCCAAGAGAGTAGCTGCACCAAATTTGCACATGACTTGTGAGTTTTGTTCCTCTCTCTTGTGCCAAAATATAAGACTAACATGAAACAGGACCGCTGGTGGTGGTGGATATGGACAAAACATCGCTGTTGCAGGAAACTCCGACTCTGGTGCTTATACCACCGAAGGTGCTCTTGCAGCCGCCATGAAGGAATGGTACGACGAGGAGTCCCTCTTCGGCTCCTTGTACGGTGTCGCCAGCCCATCTGAGGCTGTCGGTGACTTCTTACATTTCACCCAAATGGTCTGGCAAGACTCTCACCAAGTCGGATGTGCCGTCAAGACTTGCGGAACCGACAACAGCATCTACCCAGGCATGTACGTTTGGTACAGCACTTGCAACTACTACCCAGCAGGAAATGTCATTGGTGAATTTGCCACCAACGTCCTCTCCTAAATGATATCATGCCCGTTTGTATATAAAGGAGTTCTTGGCGTTTAAGCCCTGGAGCTTAACTTACCTCTTCATGTATGAACTTCTATTGAGAGGGGGTTATGTTACCGAGCGCTGGGGCTCTTTTCATACTTTTGATACGCAGCTGACGACATGATATAAAAACGGATGGATTTGGATGGGTCTCGCGTCTTCCCTGGCTGTTTGATGAAATTCTTGAGTTATACGTTGCGCCTTTTAGATACCCCTTGATAGACTTGGGTTCTTATTGCGTTTGACAATCTTCGCACGTATTGGCATTCTGTCCATCGTTCACTTCTTGTACATATTTGAACACATAGGCCTTGAGATTCTTGAGGACCTTTTTCTAGAAACTTGTTTACCTTTATTGTATTGTGATTATGATTGCCCGTGTTATTGTGAATGTGAATAATCCTCCTTGAGAATCTACTGGAGTTTCCAGGTTAGAATTGGTCCACCCACTCCAGGAAGAAACTATAGAAATGATGAGTATCCTATCCTGTTGAGTAGGATTGTTAGAGAAGACGTTTAAACTTTTTTACCGAGGTCTAAGTCGTTGATGGATCTGATTCAAGCTGATCTACAACGATGTGACTATAGATGCATAATTGAATTGAGGTGTGATTGAGATGTCCAGGTGCGTATGAAGTACGATGAAGAAAGCTTGGCAAAAATGAGGTTCAGTTTCGGCAGCTAAGGACGGTCCGTGCCACAATCTGAGCTAATCAAACCCGAGAGGTGTTGGTGTTATATGATAAGGCGATACACCTAGAATTGTCTCAACTTTTTCTCCATTCACACAATACATAAAGCTTCGTTTTTTATTTCAGTTGTGTACATCTTCTTGAAACTCCAATTGAATCTGGGCTTATTGTCGAGGGGTAAAATTTATTGAATAGTATATCACACTCATTCGAAACGTAGCTACTTCAATCTTCAGTACCTTAAAGTTCTATCAAGTGCGGGACAACGAGGCAGCCGTTAGTAACTTTCGGAATCGACTCGACAACCCAGCTCAACTCCACTTCTCTTGCACAAGAATTTCACATTTCCATTGAGAGTGAACATATAGATTACGGCACACTTCGAGACCATCAGGCTCTTCAATTTAAAGACATATAATTCATGATGGCAGGAAACTTACGTGGAACGGGGGAGGGGCAAGGCATAGGACAAGCTTTGAAGAACATGTTGGGAAAAGCTACCACCACCGTACCGGAACAGAAGAACGATAAGGTCCAATTAGTCAACAGAGCTAGTGAAAGCAAGAGCCCATATGTTCGCGCTCACTCTTCAAATCCTGTCGCATGGCAGCTTTGGGGAGATGAAGCTATCGATTTGGCGCGCCGAGAAAATAAGTTGTTGTTTGTGAGCATTGGTTACAGTTCTTGTCATTGTAAGTACCTACTTTGAAGCTCGACAATCATTGATCAATGGCTTACGGTGTGTAATCAAGGGTGCCATATTATGGAGCGGGAATCATTCGAAAACGAAGAGATAGCGGCGATATTAAATAGCTCATTCATACCCATCAAAATCGATCGCGAAGAACGTCCGGATATCGATCGAATTTATATGAACTTTGTGCAAGCCACAACGGGATCTGGAGGATGGCCACTGAATGTTTTTCTTACACCGAGTTTGGAGCCAGTGTTTGGTGGGACATATTGGCCGGGGCCAAGTAAAACGACAGACTTCGAAGATCAAGTCAACTTTTTAGGAATTCTGGACAAACTGAGTAATGTTTGGTCGGAACAAGAGTCAAGGTGTAGACAGGATTCGGCTCAAATTCTTAAGCAATTAAAAGACTTTGCAAATGAGGGGACCTTGAGTAACAAATTGGGAGAAGGTGTGGATAATATTGATCTCGAATTACTGGAAGAAGCCACTCGAAATTTTGCGAATAGCTTCGATAAGATAAATGGAGGGTTTGGATCAGCTCCAAAGTTCCCTACTCCTTCAAAGATAGCTTTCTTGCTTCGTTTGGGACAATTTCCACAAGCTGTACTTGATATCGTTGGAATTGACGATTGTCAAAATGCCAAGTATATTGCCCTTACAACTCTCCGAAAGATGGCTCGTGGTGGAATTCATGATCATATTGGGAATGGATTCGCTAGGTATTCTGTCACGGCTGATTGGTCTCTTCCTCACTTCGAAAAAATGCTTTACGATAACGCACAACTTCTACACGTCTATTTGGATGCCTTTCTTTTGTCAAAAGATCCAGAGTTTCTAGGAGTTGCATACGATATCGCGAACTATTTAACAACCACCCTTTCTCACTCAGATGGGGGTTTTTACTCTAGTGAAGATGCCGACAGTTATTATAAAAATGGAGACACGGAGAAGCGAGAAGGTGCCTATTACGTTTGGACTAAACGAGAATTTGAGAATATCCTTGGTCGCGAGCGTGAACCTATATTGTCAGCTTTCTTTGGTGTTACTAGTCATGGCAACGTAGCGCAGGAAAATGACCCCCATGATGAATTCATGGACCAGAACGTATTAGCTATTTCAAGCACTCCATCTGCATTAGCAAGCCAATTTGGCATGAAGGAGGCTGAAGTTACAAGAATTATCAAGGAAGGCAAAGTGGAACTAAGAAGACGTCGAGAAGCTGATCGTGTAAAGCCGGCTATGGATGACAAAATTGTCGTCAGCTGGAATGGTATTGCGATTGGGGCATTAGCTACATCATTCGCTGTTATCAACAATTTTGATCCAGTCAAGGCGAAAGAATATTTAGATGCGGCCCTCAAAGCAGCCAACTTTATCAGGAAGAATCTTTATGACGAGGAATCCAAGATCCTTTACCGGATTTGGCGTGAAGGGCGAGGTGATACTCAAGGATTTGCCGATGATTATGCATTTTTGATTGAAGGGCTTATCGATTTATACGAAGCTACTTTTGATGAAAAGTGGCTTCAGTGGGCCGATGAACTTCAACGTAAGGAGTTTTCCCTCTCCATTTGATTTGGTACTAACTGGCTCGACAGAATCCCAAATCAACCTCTTTTATGATACACAAAATACAGGTGCATTCTTTTCCACAACAGCCTCCGCACCAAACGTGATCCTCCGGCTCAAAGATGGCATGGATGCTTCTGAACCCTCCACAAATGGCACCTCTTCCTCGAATCTCTATCGTCTATCTTCGATTTTGAACGATGAATCATATGCAAAGAAGGCGAACGAAACAGTCAAGAGCTTTGAATCGGAAATGTTGCAATATCCTTGGCTATTTTCTAGTTTCATGCCGGCTATCGTAGCTAGTCATTTGGGTGTAAAGAGCGTGGTGATTCATGAGGCAGCTGATGATACTATAGGCGAGAGACGAGTCCGAGAATTTGGAAAATCTCTTAGAGGTGGATTGGGAACGCTAGTTCGATTCAATGCTTCGGGAGAAAATGGGAAATGGTTGAGGGAGCGAAATCCACTTTTGAAAGATCTAGGAAAGAATACTAAGACTAAGATATTAATCTGCGAGAATGGAGTATGTAAAGAAGAAGAGGATTTTTTCGCGGATTCGGG
Organism: Myriosclerotinia scirpicola; assembly: GCA_002162505.1. Lineage (NCBI taxonomy): Eukaryota > Fungi > Ascomycota > Leotiomycetes > Helotiales > Sclerotiniaceae > Myriosclerotinia > Myriosclerotinia scirpicola. Next base: position 43,776 of record NGKG01000035.1, on the reverse strand, counting down.
GGTCAAGATGGAAAGTCCCAGTGAAGGTGAGGGATTCAAAATGAGTGGGTTGAAGGATTCTTTGCCGAATTTGAAAAAGGAGAATGGAAGTTGAGGATAGCCTGGATAGGAGGATTACTTGAAGTGGATTTGCAGAAGGGTGATCGCGTGGCTATGGCTAGCGCTGCGGATGGCTAAGGGGATGATTGCTAGGTAGTAGGCATACACATATGCGTTCCTATGGTACATTTCTTATAATACCTAAGAATATGTCTACTCGGTCAGGCTTCGATTCCTTTTATGCGTGGGGAGAGGAAGGGATGGGAAATATATGAAGGGAAGGGGGGAAAGGTACGAAGGGGAGGGATGGGGAAAATACGAAGGGAAGGGATAGGAAAAATACGAAAGGAAGGAAGATAGCGATGGAGGCGTCAATATGGGACGGGGTTAGTGGCGTTTAATAGATTATCATGTTATCAGTAACAGGAATATAATGATTTTTTACTCTGGGATTTGCTGCGGTTACTGGATGCGATGCGATGCGATGTGAGGTTTTGTGTGTTGGGTTTGGATTTGGGTTTGGGTTGTGTGAGTATTGTAGATGTGAGATGATTAGGGCTATAGTGTATTTGTTTCTAAAGGCTATTAGTCGGTGGTGGGTTGTGGTTATTATAGGTATGTGTGACCTTATTAGCTAGTGTAGCTAGCGATGCATATTAAGGAGCGAGAACGAGTTGAAGAAAAATGTTTTCCTCATGCCATTTTTCTTTAGAAACATATAGTACCTATATAATATACATGCAGTTTCGATAATAATTACGAATGCAAGTTATACTACTGCGTCTAGGGGATTTGGATTATAATATGGCAGTTGAACGTGATGTGATGTGATGTGATGTTGCAACTTGCAGAAGATGAGATAAATCATACATCACATTTTTAAACTCGCAATCTCATATCTCATATTATGCACTTTTTTGAATTTCAGCACAAAGTCAACTTAAATCTGCTTTTACCACCAACTCCTCTCCGCAAAACAATAAGAAGGCAAGGCTATTCCTATATTCCGGTGGCCTTTTGATGTTTACTGTAGGAGTTACAATTTGTGGCGTTTGAATCCCTATCCCTATCGCCTGAAAGATTTCCATTTTTTCCATGAAAGTAACTGTATTTCTCAGTCCTTGGTCTTGGATCCTTCAAATCCTATCCTAAACATGCAATTACGATAATACTTTCTACGAATGATGCGCCCGCCAGTTGATAGGGTCGAGATGGTTGGGGGAAAATGGGTATTTTATACTGTGTATGGAGATGAGAGGTCGCTGGAGATAAGGGATACAAGATGAGGGAAATAGACGGTGGTTTGGAGGACGAGTTTGGTGTGGG
>NGKG01000035.1:0-42395 GCA_002162505.1 Myriosclerotinia scirpicola | reverse complement strand
GGGCTTTTGCGTAGATGTATGTATGTATGAAAGGGTGTAGGAATGGGGGTACTAGTGGTACTCTATTTGTTTTGTGTGTTATGAGACCGTTGAGACGTAGATTGAAAGATGCTTGGGCGATGAAATGGTTCGCAGGAAATGAGCGAATGATTGGACTATTCCTTGTGAGAAGATATAGTAGATGTTATATCAGATAGTTGTCTGCAAAGTTGATCAGGAAAAAGAATAGGAGGGTCATGATATATCCTTGAAGCATATAGTTTATTTCAAAAAGGTTCATAAAAGTACCATGCAACATGTAGATGAGAGAGTTAGCTCAAGCTTCAAACTTAAGATTCTCATTCGATTCACTAGAGCAATAGATGCCATTCAGGCCCTAGTTAATAAAGGGGTTATTATTTGGTGCACCGGGGCCTTAACATCAGTGATTCAATATACTTCTGAACCTCCAAGAGACCAAGACCTTGAACTCTTCCATTCAGATAAAAAGAAACGCATTGATTAAAAACCTCGCCATCAGCTTCCGCCTCTGTAGCTTAGAAGAAATAGAGGTAAATCACGTGTAAAGAGCTGCAGACAGTCCCTCTTAAGGCTAGAGCAACCATGTCATATGCAAGTAATAAGCTTATCAATCCACCCAATTCCCAATATATTGAAAAAGCAACCTCGGGTTTCTCAGCACAAAGCATACTTAGGCAGATACCCCTATTAGACCCAGTACAGTATGTTATATATCAAGAGGTATTACTGTCTTGTAAGTACTTTTACTTAAGAATGGAATCCCATGATATGACAGATGTGTATGAGTTCGAGAATGAAAAATCTCAACAGCATGATGAGTTCTGGTGTCTGAGAAGTTCGTTGATGTTCTATAGTAAAAATGGAAAATAAAAGGGTAAAAACATTACTAATCTAGAGATTCAAACGCACTAGTATAGAAAAAATCCTAGCGTTGAGCCTAAAGTAACGACTCGTTTTGAACCCCCAACACAAGACCCAAAAGATATGTTGTGTTTACTGATCAATCCATAGATGTACTTAATTAATTGCTAATCAAGACATCAGCTGGGTAACATCCCCCACAACTCGGAGTAGAACCAATCTCCCCCCCACTGACGTTGAATCATGTCTCGATCCAAGAAATACTGACTCACGTCCTAGCAAAACCGCTGGATTCACATTTATCCAAGTGGGAAACAAACGAGATTCTAGAACTACCTACCGCCCGTAGCCATGTGATGCGAGAGTTTTGGCGAAAGGTTAAGAAGACCGGAGAGGTTCGGAAGAAAGAATTGTATAGTTCGAGGCCGAAACGTTCGAAACGTCAAGGTTTGCAGGATATTGGACGTTATCCATCGAATTCTAGAAACCAATAAGACTGTTCAACTCCCACAACCAAGGAGATGGGACTTTTACTCGTGAAGCGTCAAGGACAAGAACGAATCAAATAAAGGCACAAAAGCTATCGAGAAAGTCATAAGCTGTCTGGCCAGCCGCCAACCTCCAAGATATAGCCAGGCAATAATACATCTGAGTAGAACCGGAATCGCAGAGGTAGATCCCTTTTTAGAACGTAAGGGGCCATCAATACAAAAGTTACTCCATTACTGTAAGCTATTCAGCTTCACCTTGAACCTTCCCTTCAATACAGCTTTCTTAATTGATATTCTGAACAAAATGGTGACATGAAAAGATTGTTGGATAACAGTATAGTGTATGGACAAAGAGGTAGCAAGAACAAATTTTGTTCGAGTCGGATGGCTGTTTTCAAAAGTTGCTTGGATTGACCCTGAACCCATTCATATATGGGATTTGTTACTCATCATATGGCTCGACTTTATGGCTACAAAGAAGCGGTCCCATTGCTAATTATACAATATAAAAAAAGGGGAATGCGCGTGATCAATAAGAGACTCAATGATCCCGCACAAGCTCTCTGACAAAAATATTAGAGCTGTAGCCTGTTGCAAGTTTCACAAGCCATGAGGTAGATTTTCTCGACTCTCGAACTTGTTTCGTGTGTATGTTCTTAATGTCGAGCAGCTACTTTCCGGAGCCCAGAAGATTTTAGTATTCATATGACTGGACTGGACAAGACGGTAAAATATAGCGGAGGTCTTATCGCCATTTCTAAGAATAGACCTTTGTGATTGAAAGGTAAGTTGCGCTCGCAATATTGCCACCAATATCCTTTTGATAACACCAGTTTCCATTCTTGACCTATGAAGAACCAATATACGAATTAGCAGACCAACGTATTCGAAATATGACGAACCTCTGACTGAACAACTGATAAAAACAGGCTTACTCGAGGCATCGACGATCCAATCTGAAGTCGCACAAGTGCAATCAAGGGATGAATTTTGTGCAGATTTCATAAGAACGGTTGATCGTTTAGAAAGAGCCACAGGAGTGATCAAAGATCCTAAATCTAAGATAACATCCCTGGAACAATGTATTTCTGGTGATCGCGTCTGCTCGGCAGCCATAGGAATAATTTGGCTTCATCCAATTAAGCACGTTATAGATGAGACATGTAAACTCATCTGGGAGTGTTTTCGACTTGTATCTTTGAATTATCTTCAAATAACTTTACAAGAATTTCATAGCACTCCGCAACTAAATGGAAAACATTTGGGAGCCTGCAAGTACCCGTTATCTAACATGACCACCGACTAGGGTAGAGCCATCGAGATGCTGTCCCGTGTTATCCTTAAAGGAGAGCGTTCGAACGTAGAGAGACATCGAAGAGAATGGTATGTGGCCAATGCGACGATAGAATTACAAGAATTTAGTTTCGTGACATGGAAGATGGTGGAAGGGATCTACTTATCTAGGATCGTTTGCGGGGAAGATTGAAGGTAGATCAAGTTTACCACCTACTATAGTCTTGAGCAGCAACCTCGATATATGCGACGGGAAGTTTGGTTTCGATGGTGGCGTAAGGTGTCTTGGAGCTCATCTGTGATTAGACACTTCCGGTACCGCTATGGCTAGAGTTCATCCCCAATTGCAAGACATATTATGAATACAAAGCATATAAACTTTGCTGCATTGGTGAATGTTAGTAAAAGAGGCTTGTTTGATCGACGGGATCAAGTTTGCAGATGCTATGATATACCATCCATTTGTAAATCCGTCTTGGTAATCAAATCTGAACGACGCGGAAAGGCCGATGCATGCAACTTTAAAACGCAAGAATGACACCCGATTGAGCAATTCGATTTGGTAGCCAATAAGACCTGCAAAACATTGCTGACTCTGCAGATGAAGAGCGGGAGAACTTCAAGCTTAATAGGAAGACGACCCATACACGTGGATTCCCAGAATATAAAGTGCACGCACCAGATATAGTAAGCCTCGTCATTCATGCATGTAGGTTGAAAAGCGTTCATTTGGTGTGACCAATGCCGAAAGAGGATTGATTTTCCGTCGCAACACAAAGACTTTAATTTTTATAATGTGACTCGCCCCTCACCGACTAAAATACCTGTTAAAGTGATATCAGACCCAGTTCACACCCCTGAAATGGCGGGCATTAGAAATTTCCATTGATTCTTCTACGGTTGTTCTGTATTGTAAGCTGGAATTTTTATGGTGTGTGCGATATAGCCTATCGAAAGGGGATAAATTTAATCTGCGCAATCTGCTGCCTGGACGATCGGTAATCTACGGCGGTTGGAAGTTTTATAAATCGCTACAGTCATACCTGGTTGATTACTGATTATATATACTCTCATATCCTTCGAGAACTTCGACATGTAGAAAAACTTTGACCTTACAACAATAGTCCTAGTGAACTTACAACTTACACAAGCTGAATATACGACTAAATATACGATGGCAATTTCTACTCGAATTTGGTATTCGTCCCCTTCACCAACTCCTATGACATTTGATCAAGACGTACCGGATACCAACGCATTCGAATCGGCCTTTCCATACGTATGTTCAATCCTTGAGCCTAATAAAATCATGCCGTTAACACGACGAACAGACAAATTGTATGATTCCACATACGGAGAGTCCATATACTATACCGCCATATCCGAGCCCATATCTTGATACCATTGATACTTCCATGGTGTCAGAATTGAACCAGAGCATTTCGACAGAGAACAACAGTAGAGGCTTTGGATTGGAAAGAAACGAGATGAACGACGAGATATCGACTGAAACGGTAAGAATTTAAAGTAACGCCTTAGATTGAGGTAGCTGCTTGTGTTCTGAGCTGATAGAACATAGAAACGAAGCCAAAATCGAGCTTCTCGAGAACGACAAACCAAATCTCAAGGTAGTCGCACACGAGAGACATCGCATGATTCAGTAGATTCGGTAACGGAAAAAACTCCCGCACAAAAGATGGTAAGAATACTCTCCTGTCTTGTCTCGACTTACTCCTAATTCTTTTCAGAGGCGGCTTGTACAAAATCGTGTCTCCCAGAGGAATTTTCGGAAACGTCAAGCAAACGAACGCCAAAGACTCGAGGACCAAGTGAAAATGCTCAGCACTGACTTGCATAATCTTAGCGGTATGTATCAAGATCTACTGGGCCGATACGAGCAGGTGCAACGTGAAAAGTCGTCTAGTAGTGAGCTGATAGGGGGGTGGATGGACGGTACTGGGAATGTGAACCAGTTCGACATTGGAGGACTTGAATGAATTGATAGTCATGAAATTTTGAAGCAATGTATCTTTTGGGTGGGGAATTTGACGGGAAAACGAATATCCTCTCTGCGATTGTTTTATAGGGCGTTGAGATATTGGATAGATGGAAAAATCCAGAGCTAATCATGGGACAATAGCAGGATAATGGAGGGTGGTACCAAAAGCAGAGAACTATCTCTAGCCACAACTAATACAAGAATCAAATCAAACATTCTTATATTGTGATTGTTCTACTCCAAGACCGATGACCGATTAAATTTCTTCAATAGCCTTACTAGGTACTTTCAATGTTCACCTGGCAATCTTGGATCCGACATTGGGCCGCTTTTGCCGAATCTGTATCGTGATGGGCCTTTGACGAGGAGTCAGGCAATAGGTAGCTTTGCTTCATGTAGGATCAGTATACGATCGGTTGCTAGCCAATATTATCGTTGATGAAGCAAGGTTTAACCTTTACCTTCCACCGAAAACCCGAGTGGAATGTATGGTGTATGTATTCGGTCTTCTTAACACTCGTGTTCCGTGAGTCACACCGAAGGTAAGCAAGCAAGGCTATGTAGTCATAGAAGTTCGAATCCAAGTAGCTCTATCAACGATACAAACCGCTTCAACCAATGGAAAGAAAAATCAACGACAGCGTGAGGGAACCAAAGGAGGCTACGACGATGTACCCAAATTGGTAAATACATATCCTGGGAGACTAGTATATTATCATGAGTGAAGTTTGTGGCTTGAGTGGATTTTCCTTACAATTTCCATTGTGATAATCAGCCTTCGCTGCATAATGTCATGTGGTATACATGTCCTGAACGCCTTCCAATGCAATGGATAGCCCTAATTCCAGCGGACATAACCCATAACACTCGATGCCCCTTTCTGAAAGCATGAGATCTGTTTCTTCTACTCCTTCCTGTACTTCTCGTTCTCCAGTTGCCTCCAGTCTTTCTCCTCGGGCTCGTTTCCACTTGTCTCCTTGACGCCGCTATCGAATGCTGGCTTACCAGCGTATAGCATATGACCCCCAGAATTTCTCTCTCCGCCTCCTTCAATCTCCTTGCTCACAGAAATTGGTTGATTGCCTCTAAATCGTTTGCGCATATCGACCAACCCTCGTTTGCATTCACCATAGCCTTTCTTTAATTGTTGACATTTGGTGGGCATGGTTTCGAGGAGAGGAGCTCGTAGACAATCGGAAGGCTTATTGCGGTACACCATGACGCAGTCCGACTCTTGAAGACATTGTGCCAGTGCAGCTCCTGTGACAAGAGTTAGCGGGGCAATAGAGAGAGGAAAGGAAGATGCGAACGTATGTCTTGACAAGAACTCGGCATCTTAATTTTTCTTTGAAAATTGGAAACAAACTGCTTCTGCTCTCTCTAAGGAAAGTAAGTATTACAGCAGGTATTTGAAACTCAATCTAAAGTACCTAGAACATAGATGGCAGATTGGAATATATGATAAATACCTCATTTCTCAGGCACAAACGAAAGTTCATTAACCTAAGGCGCCACTTTGAAAGTCAAGTCCCGTAGATTACCCGACAGACATAGATTTAAGTTCAAGCTCCCCCAGATTTCTAACGCGCCACCAAATCTTTTAAAGCCGACATTATTATCTGTTGGTTTGTCGTCTGATGTTTAAGGCCGAGTATCTGAGATGCTTGCCTTTCGATTGCCACTTAACTCTTTCTTCTCTAATCAATCCCACTTTTTAAGTCTTGAGACACAGATGAAGTGAAGGCAACGTGCGATTAGCATGTGAAAGTGGATGTGAACATCAATGAAGGTGTAACGACTGGACTCGACGTGTAGGTAGGTATGCACTTGGGAGAGCTCTGTCCACGTCAATAATAGCTTGACTAATACGATTTCTTCACCGGCACAAGAGATCTAGACCTTACAGGGCAATACACCTACATACATCCATACATTATTACGCTCTTTATCTGTTTTGCGGTCAAGGTCGCTTCGCCGAATGGTATAAAACTCTCTCCGCGCAAACAAAGTCCTCGATAGAAGATACCCAACACAATGTATCTTCCATTCATCGGACGGCTCTGTCTGTAGGTTCTATGCTTATAAGGTATGCGACAATAACAATTGTTGATCAATGATATAGGAGCGAATATTTGGCGTTGATCAGCTCTTTCTTCCTTGTTGGATTAGAAGCAATAATTAGGATTTTGACGCTTGCGCTACGTATGTTCATCCTCCATTTACCCATACTCAAAAGAACTAGCTAACAATCGCACAGCTTCGACAATAATAAAATTATGCTATCGAGCTTCAAGACAGGCTTTCAATCGATTCACATCCGCGGCAGCTAAGAGATCAGAGATACGAAAGCAAGGTTGGAGCAGTCCTCTGGTAGAATGCGAACGAGGAGTGGGACTGACAGATTCAGATATATCCACTTCGATTCGAAATGCTTCCGACTTCGTAGATCTCTGCGAATTAGCTGGTTATTATGCCGAGGAACATGTTGTACAAACAGGGGATGGCTATCTGCTATGCGTTCATCGACTCGGTTGGAAGAAAGGGGAAGAAAATAAAAAGGTCAATAGTGGGCCAGATAGCATAAAAAAGCCTGTTGTATATCTACACCATGGCTTGCTCATGAATAGTGAGGTATGGGTGTGTTTGACCGATAAGGAGAGATGCTTACCGTTCACCCTGGTGGAAAGAGGATATGATGTTTGGGTAAGTTCAATTTATCTCGAGTTAAGCTGATATAAGAGACTAAACTTTTGTAGCTTGGGAACAACCGTGGGAATAAATATTCCAAGAAGTCTATTCACCATTCACCGACAGATACAGCTTTTTGGAACTTCTCGATGGATGAATTTGCCTTCCATGATATCCCAGACACCATTCAATACATTCTCGATACTACCTCTGTGCCATCTTTGTCGTACATTGGATTCTCTCAAGGAACAGCTCAAGCTTTTGCAACTTTGGCAGTTCATCCAAAGCTCAACGAGCAGATCAATGTATTCATTGCTCTAGCACCTGCTATGTCACCAGCTGGTCTTTCGAACGGCATAGTAGATGCACTTGTTAAGGCATCACCTCAGGTTTTATTTCTTCTCTTCGGTCGTCGCTCTATCTTATCATCGGCAACCATGTGGCAATCCATACTCTACCCTCCGATCTTCGTTCGTCTCATTGATAAGGGGTTGTCATTTCTCTTCGGCTGGCACGCCAAAAACATATCCACATCACAAAAGCTTGCAGCATACCCTCATCTTTATTCTTTCACCAGTACCAAATCTGTCGTTCATTGGTTTCAAATCATCCGCACCAAATCATTCCAAATGTACGATGATGAGCCTCAACCCGTTTTAGGTGGCATAGACAGATATACCAAGGTCGCTAAGTTTCCCACCCGCAATATCAAAACACCAATCGTATTGTTATATGGTGGTAGCGACTCACTGGTTGACATAAATGTAATGTTGAAAGAACTCCCTGCTCACACATCCGCCATCGAAATTTCCCACTATGAGCATCTTGATTTCCTCTGGGCTCGAGGAGTCGAAACTCTCGTCTTTCCGCACGTCTTCGACGCCTTAGAATCTTTCTACAACGCAGAACACTCAAAAGAAGAATATGAACACTACAATCGTGCCCGTAGTAACTCAATGCGCATCGGCGCCAGCAACGATAGACTATTGACATACTTGAGTGAAGAGGATAGCGGAAGTCAATCATTAGGGAGCGCAACCTATGTCGACGCAGACCCAAACACCACATTACAGCCTGGAGATGAATCATCAGCTGACCTTAAAATCATTGATGGCCTCTACAACCATAATAATGCACGAAAAAGGGTCAAGCTCAGCTCTCGAAATTCCTACATAAATGATGACGACTCGTCCGAAAATTCACCCACTGGCATCAATACGTCCAACTTCTTGCCTCAATTCGATGGCTCACATCATTCTCTTAAACCTAAACCTCAACCCCGCCCTGAAAGTTCACATGGAGTCCCTTCCACGCCCCCATCCCCCTCCCAATCCCGCATCCCCATCACCACCCCCTCCTCACAATCTCAGTCGCAAACTCAAACACCTACTCCCTACCGTATCCGCAACCCTTTACGCAGCAGCTCAATCGGTAGCAATATCTCCTTCGAAACAAAAGGAAACAAGAGCAGACCCGGGAGTATAGGCGGAAGCGGTATTAGTCTCGGTGTGGGACGTGCTGCCGGCGGTGTAGTTTCTGGATTGGGAGAGGGTGTTAGGGGGAAAGAAGATGTATATCATAGGGATGGGAATAGGAGTCGAGGGAATAGCAGTGCGAGTGCCAATGATACGGGGAAGGAAAACGGGAAAGAGAGTGAGGGTGGCAGTATGAGGGATTTTGGGGGTGTATTGAGGAGGAAGTCGGGAAAAAAATAAGGGCTGTAATTTGAATGGACGAGGTTGGATAATGTACATAACGGATGATCATTGGAAATGGGTAAATAACAGAGTCTATAGGAGTTTTACTGGCGCATTAACCTTCAAGATAAACTAATAAATCTTGATGGGGTTGTATATAGAAGAGAAAGGAAAGGAAAGGCAAGGCAAGGCAAGGCAAGGCAAGGCAAGATGAGATTAGATTAGAATGATGAAATCGGATCATAGGGGACTCGGAGTTGGAAATCAATTGAGCTGAGGTATCCATAGGTATGGAAATAACGAGATGGGACAAGAGAAAATGTGTATAATATTTTGCATATACAGATACATAATATATATATATACCCATACGCGTAACGAAATACCATTGTAGACGAACTGGAAAGATAAATGGTTTCAAGAGTTTACGGAACGAGTATGTACCTGGGTAGGTAGGGTAGGTAGAGGAAAGGTGGAAGGTGGAAGATAAAAGATACAAGATACAAGATACAAGATATAAGCTCACCTCACCGGGAGTTCAGAGTTCAGATTGCGGAAACTCATCGGCAGCAAGATCTTACTTTCAGCTCACCGGGAGTTGTATACTTTGTAAAAATAAACAAATAAACAAAAAAGCCCACCCAGCCACCCACCTCACCGGGAATACTCTTTCCTCCAAAACCCCCAAGAACCCCCAAAAACCCCAAAACCTCACCGGGGAGTTCACCGGGAGTACGTTTAGCTCAGCTCACCAGGACTAGTTCTCCATGAATGAATTAATAAACATACACTTTTGCCCATCTTGATTCTTTATTTTCTTCTTCATCTACCTAGGTACCTACCTACCTACCTACCTACCTACCTACCTACCTACCTACCTACCTACCGACGATACCGGTGATACCGGTGAGCTTCTCTACCCCCCTCCCCTCTACCCCCCTCCCTCCCGCGAGCTCACCAGGAGTAGAGATCACCAACCAGCCAGCCAGCCAGCCAGCCAGCCAGTCTAGTTCACTTCGCAAGTCAATTAATTGTGACGGACGGACGGACGGACGGATGGATGGATGGATAGATGGATACCATACCCAGTTATCCTCTCAGGGAAACCTTTGCACAATCCAGCACAGCACAGCACAGCACAGCATCATCCATTCTAGGTAGTTTTGTATTCATTGTTTTTGTTAAGTGTATTAACATAATTTATTCCACCTTCCCCAGTATCTACACTATCCTATCCAATTCCGATCCGATCCTACTTATCCCACTTCCCCTCTATTCGCTCTGGTATTTGTTAATTTATGTATTTATACAACCCATTTGTAATCCTTCCATTTCCTATTCTCCCCTTTCCTTTCCTTCCTAACCATGTCCCTATAGATACAATAAACCAAGGATTAACCGTAACCCTAATTTCCAATTCACTCCCCACTCCCTATCCACTCCCTATTTCCATCCATACAAAGCAATAACCAGCTAGCTAAACCTGATGATTCGTAGCGGAATGAACTCGACCTCAGGTTCTTAAAACTCCAGATAAGATGACGTTGCCATAGGATGCCAACCATAATGAGTTTATTGAATGGAACTCCTCTCCCAAGGTTGGATAATGAATGTAGAAGCCCCGCCAGCAAAGCTCGAGTCCCCGTAAAACCCCCATCTACAAATCCTCAACTTCAGTCTTAACATCACCAATCTTTTTCCCCTGCTTTCCCCCCGGCGTCTCTAATCCAAATGTCACTAATAGCGCCACCCCCATAAGCCCCACTCCTCCAATACTATACGCCACCTCTCTACCCGCCCACCAATAAACACTGGTGAATAACAATGGTCCTAGACCTCTCCCAACCTGTCCCCAACTGCGTAAATTCCCAAGCTTACCACCTCTTTCATCCTCGCCTGCTTCAAATGAACTGAGGGCATTGAGACCGGTAACGACTGTTGCGGTTGTAACGGCGAGGAGAGTAGTCGCTAAGTAAAGACCAGATACGGTGTTGATGCGGGCAAGAAGGAAAAGTGCTCCGAGACATGACATTACACCTATACGGACCGAGAGGAGAGGTGGAAGTCGTCGAGTCACACCACCTTGAAGAATAGAGGCTACAAGACCCATGTATCCTAGAAGACGACCATTGAGAGCGGATGTGTAGCCAAAAAGATCGTATGTCATGAAGGGTAGAGAGAACTCCATGCCCGAGAAGAACAGAATAAATGAAAGATGAGTGAGATTTAGAAGGAAGTGGGAGTTTGTTCTCCCTTGCTTCTTCACACCATTGGTGCTCGTTGACACCATTTTAGCTTGGGTTTTCTTTGCAGAAGAACCAGCCGCCTTCGTAACCCCATTCGTAGCAACCGGCTCCCCATTTAACTTGGCCTGCGCAACCTTACTAGGCAGTGTCTCTGGCAAGCACATATACAAATATAGTGTTTCCGTGACAATCAGAAACAACGAGAACCCAGCAGCAGTAGCAAAAGGATTTGCCTGCACAGTACTAATCGTACTAAGCCAAGCACCCAATGCAGGCCCAAAAGTAAAGCTTATGCTAAAACATATTCCTACCAATGCCATTGTTGCCCCACGTTGTTTCTCATCTGATATATCGGTAGCGATTGCAATTGCCAGTTGTACATTGCCTTCTGAGAGGCCTCCTACAACGCGCGAGAGGAGAAAGGTACGGAAATCGGTGGCGCAAACCCAAAGGAGGACGCTGAGGATGTTTCCAGTCATGCTGGCGAGGAGAGCTGTGCGACGACCATATTTATCTGAGAGGGTGCCGATTATGGGTGATGCGAGAGCTTGGAGAAGACTGCAGTGAAATGCATTAGCAAAGTCAGGTTGAAAGGAACAGCGGGGTTATAGTTGCGCACGAGAATAAACTCCCAAGAGCTCCGCCCAACAATACGATATCATATCGAGAATCGATTGGTTTTGCGAATGAGGCTTTGTAGGTATTGAGATATGTGAGGATATGTGCAAGGAGTGTAGGAGACTCGGATGAAGAAGAAAAGGCCGTTGGCGCCTCGAGACTGTTTTAGTATTAGCCACCTCTCCTAAAAATTAGAAACTAGATGACCTCACTTCCTATAGAACTCTAATAGCTTTGGAAATAAAGGTAATATGAATGTGAATCTGTCACAGTAGCACGTCAGTCTCCCACCCTTCTGCCTACTTGTTTCGTTTGGAAGGTATATCATACGAGATCTAGAATTGATGAGTTAGCTATCTGCTGCAGATATCTTTCTCGACTCTGCCAGTAGTTTGAGACATACCAAATCTAATAACAGCGAAAAGAATATCACTCTCAGCACCTTCTTCCTCGTCGCTGGATCTACCGGCGCAGCCATTTCGAGTATGCGTTGTATCCTCTCTCAATGCCTAAAATTCAAGCTCTACCTAGGTACTTTCTTGATGTTTCTCCCAGGAGGTCTGTACAATGAAGTCACTTGCAATCCAAAGTTCCAAAACTAATCAAGAGCTCACCACAAAGATATCCACGCAGTAGAAGAAAGAAACAGAAAAAAAAGAAGAAAGTTGTATAATTATTAAAATAGCATAGCAGATCTTAAGTTGTATGAATGTACATCATTCGTATCATTCATATTACGGACAATACACGGTAAACATCTTTACCGTAGTGGGTGTGGGTGTGGGTGTGGGTGGGACTTGCCTGCCCTGCCATTATTACTCTTCCCGAATCCCAAGCTCCTTCATTATTTGATTCACGTTCCTGATTGTTTCTTCTCCACAAACCATGGAACATTTCACTCCCGAGCCTTCAAACTACCTAGTAACCATTTGTACTAAAAAGTGACCACACCACGCTCGTCGCTCCGTTCCTGCAACCACGGCCCCGCTCTAAACTACCGGCTGTCGGGATTCATAAGTACCTAGGTATGTATCTCTTCGAAGTTCAAAGGATACCTCAGTACCTGCCTGATGTTGACCAAGTCCGACCGAATACGTCTATTAATAATGATTGAAAGTGATACGTGGGTTTTCTTCATTAAAAGTTGATTTAAGATTACGACGTTTGTACTGTAGAGATCACAGTTTTTATATACTCCCCCTTTAAACATAGGTTAAATATTGGATCTACTCCATCTACTAGGTATATGATTCGATACAACATCAGTGTTGCAGGGGTATATAGACCAATAGAATCTACTGGAATATACCATTTAATAGTATATTAGTACAATATCCTTATGGAACGTACCCACCATATAACCTTTAGGTTAGCTTAAGGGGAAGGGGGGGGAGGAGTACAAGAGTACAAAAACTAGGTAGGTAGGTAAAGATCTGGGCACTGTAACACCTCCGACATCAAGTAACCTATCTGTACTTACTCATATATCATGATCATGATGGATCATGATCTTGCAACCAACCGGTCATAAGAACATCTCTGAGCTCTCACCAGCTAATATCGAACCGAACTTGGAACTGTACTCGGCGTGTAACGAGCAACAAGCAACAAGCAACGAGCAACGGCGCCATCGAAGTGAAAACGAGAGAGGAGGGAGGAACTTGGGAATTGTGTCGAGTACACATCATATCGTAAGCATCTCAGAGGAAAAGAATCTCCAAACATCACAACTTTTTAGGTTCACACTCTCAGAACTCACGAATAGGTACCAATCCCATCCATCTCGCATCTTATAGCCTCACTCAAATTCATTTCGACCAGCTCAATATCAATTTCTCCCCCTCTTTCTGAATTTCTGACACCATTCCGTATGTCCAATTGCGATCCACCCATCCAATCATTCCCTTACCATAAGATATCAGAGACAACCTCCTCCCCTAAGTCCACTTACATCAGTATTCTTATCAACGTATGTAGCACAAAAGAGCTCTGCCTGAACTTGAGGTATGATTCTATTCATTCGCCATCTCATCCACACTACAATGCATACCTACAATGATCTCTTCATCCATCGCTACTACCCAGTCAAGCCTATCACCATGAAATTCTCGATTATATGCCAACAACACCTTGAAATGGAAAGATAACTTAGAACCTTTCCTTGGTTCTTTCAACTTTTCATAAGATAGGAGAAGACGGGGTATGCTTTATCATCATAACTCTCAGCCACCAAGAGAAAACAAACGGTATCTTCCCATATCTCTTTAAAAACAAGAAATCCCATGCCATATACCATGAAGAAACATGAAATGATATACTCATCGCAAATTCTCGTTAGAGTTTTTGCTCGCTTCCCAATTCATCACATTCCTGTTACTCATCCATCGGGAACAGGAAATATCAAATGTCAGTATCCCTAGCATATTTCCTAAACGCCTTTATCACACCCAATCCTGCCCAACAACTCCTTCCTATCGCTGTGTCCCGGGATGCTTACTCCGCTCGCACTGCTGGTAGTTTTTTTATATCGACTATTTCTCGACGTTCTTCCCTTCAAGTTGAGTTCTTCAACGCCTACTTCTTCCTCGTATGGTTCTCCTTCCAATAAAGGTGTTTTCTCAGTGATTGGTTCGTCGTCCAGATCAATGTCTTCTTCTTCTCCCTCGCCCTCCTCGTTGTCACTTCGAGTATCATCTGCTTGCCCACCCTTGATGACCTTGATAGCAACTTGAAGAATCATCCAAAGCCACATTAATGTGATACCTTGAAGGAATAATAAGGCGCTGAGAAATCCCCATTTGATATTGTTGTTCCAACAAATGAGTCCGGCAGGATCTTGGAATGGCTTGAAAAGGTGTCCGAAGCGATCGGGGGCCGGGAAAGGTCCCGTAATAGAGCCATTTTTACCCTGGTAGCAACCATAGTTGATCACTTTTGGAATATCTGCCCAGACGGAGTAGCAGACAGTAAGATAGAAAACGTGACGGGCCGTGATCCAAGAGAGCAAGAAAAGACCGAACATGAAATCACATAATTTATCGTATCCGAGATATTTGAGACATTTTGCAACCTATGGGAGTTGTCAGCTTTCGTTTAATAGGGGCCGAAGGAGGAGTGCTTACTGGAAAGAAAATATCCACTATATCCATCAAACAAAGGAATACATTGGCGACTTTCGTTTGGTGGTAACCATAACTTGTGAAGATCAACGCAGTTGTAACAATGTGGTGGGTAAACATCTGCCAATGGTCCTTTCGGCGAGCCTCGATGTTGATAACGATAATTTGCTGAAGCCAGAATGCATATTGGACGAGGATATACCACTTTCGAAGTCCTCCAACCTCTCGATTGGGCCAATTAGTCCATAGCTCACTCAGATTCCACCAGTAGTCTGAGTTGACGTATATGTACTATCCATATGTTAGCCAGGAGATATTCCAAGAAGATGTTAGGTTCTAGCTAACCATTCCAAGTGTCCAAAACACAGAGTAATAGATTATAAGCCAAAGCTGCTCAGCGAATCTCGTCTCATCTCTCGCATTCTTCACCCCACCCTTTCTTGCTAACGGTCTCAAGATATAATCCATGATTGCAGCGCGGAGCCCCGTGAAGATCACAATCCAATAGAACACCAACCAAGCATCATTCCAGCCGGCGCAGTACTCGCCAGACTCCGGGTTATAGTAGGAAAGCTCGAAGAATTTGCGAGTATGTCTGCGGGCTTTTGGAAAGCAGATGTGCGTTAAGGAAAGGAGCATTAAAAGATTAACAGATAATCCTAAAGCTCATTGTCAGAGAGAAAAGTCTAGAGCAAGAGTAGAGTAAAGGGATTTTACCAGTTTGGTGGTCCAAGACAAATCTGCAGATGATATCCAGAGGGCTATCATCTTTTCTTTTGGCCTTTCTTTTGCCCACTATTGGACGAGCTGGATATTCCGATGAATTATCGAGTTTCTTTTCTATGGAAATAACAGCTTCTCCATTTTGATGTGCCCATTCTGGCGCAGCTTCGTTTGTCCCATCTTGAATCGTATCGATTGGGGAATTTAAGTTCATGGCGACTTGAGACATGAAGGAGGGGGAAGTAAATTTTTATAGATTGGGTGGTTTGACAATTGTTGAGGTTCAATTGAGTGAGGAATACATAAATTTCTCTCTCAATTGTCCTTCGAAAATCGAATCTTCAAATGAATGAATATATCATAGAATATCTTACGTTTAGTATGTAATAGGAGAATATAATCAGACCGGATTCGAGTCAAAACGAATGTGGATTTACTTTAGAGACAATATACAATTGAAAGGTGGATGGGGACAGTTTTGATGTACCATATCTGGCAGGGCAGGCAAAGAGAAGGCGGTGAATATTTTTTTGGGCAGTCAGTGCTGTCGGGTACTTTTTTTTTTTTGACCAGTGATTTGCAGTAACAGGAGTTTGGATTGGAGACAATTTCATGAGTGGCTGCAGCGTTACAATACCTACCTAGTAATAGTAAAAGGGAAGAAAAAAAGAAGGGGGTTCGTTTTACATTTTGGCAAAAAAGACGGTCCGATTGACGAATCAAAATTATGATACTTTCATCGTGCGAGTCAGATTCGATATGAATGCACTTGTTGATGTGTGAAGAGAAGGCAAAATATCTAACTACTAGGATGGCTTAGGTAGATATTAGTAGATAATAAGTAGCGAATTTACCATTTCCAGATATAGGGGGAACATGAGAGTCAACGAATGACTGGAGGCTGCGTTCTTCCATCTTTTGTTTTTCTTTCCTCATTTTGTGTTTAGGAGCTAGATAATATAATCTTTTTGATCCATGATCAACTACTTGGTACTCTACTACTACTCCGTGGGCTTGGTTATCTTGAGGTTCTATCTGGTTTCGACAACCACTTTTTTCTTCCGAATAATTATATTTTACGTGAGTACGGTAGGAAGACCCCCCTTCTTGATGTTGCACCAAGCGTTGTAGGTCTGGATAGACTATTTTCATGTATCAGTAATAGGTACTTCAAGATTCGAAACTCAAAAGGCCATATTATTATCTAGCTAATAATCAATAGTTTTTTTTAATTGACTTTAAGAGCTAAAAAGGCTAATTACAAAGGAGTGAGTTTATCATGCAAGTTGCGCGTCGTCGTACCAGTATGTGCTCACTGCACACTGCGCACTGCACAATCAATACCTTTTCGTTGAGGAGCTTTCTTCGGGAATTAGATGTTTCGTTACCCCTTCAGTATCAGGACTCAGGAGGCCCCTGACGCGGATAGGAGGGGGCAGTTCATCAAGTTCCAACCTATCATATATTGATTCACAAAGAAAGAAAAACGGCAGAAAAGATTTACCATATAGAAACTGAAGACTACCCTATACATCGAATATGAATCTGCTTCATGTAAAGGGGAAAGAACTATTGAAACAAACAATCCACCCCCGAAAAGACCCATAGAAACCCCATCCCAATTGTACCAATTTGCAAATTAACCTTTTACCCCCATAATTATATGTTGCTTATCAAAAAGTTGTACTGTCAGATGGCACCGCACTTCATCGGCTTCTTGGTGCCACCCTCTGACCATAGCACCCTCTCTAGTTATTTTGTTGACTGTTGAGGATTCGGAGAATGGCCAAAAACAGGTTGATAATATCAAGGTAAAGACTGATAGCTGCAGCGATCTCTTCCTCGACATGATAATGTCTCATAATGAGCTGGGTATCAACAAGAATGTAGCCGGAAAATATGAGGGCGGCGATACCAGAATAAATTAACTCGACGGTGCTGTTACCCGGGAAGAACATAGCCATAAATCCAAAGAGAATCAATGCCCACAATCCCCCAAACAGATATGGCATCCATGACGTAAAGTCATATTTGGTCTGGCAGGCGAATAGCGTGAGCGCAACAAATATTCCAGCGGTAAGCAAGACGGCTTGAAGGACAATACGGGAATCAAATGTCGACACGATGACCGATATAGAATATGCTTCGAGGGCTGTAAATCCTCCGAGGAATAGTAGGTTGGTTGGATAAGACTTTCGTTTCCAATATGTCAAGAGCATGAAACCGATCGCACCGAAAAGCTACAAATATCAGTCCAGCCCAAATATTACTAGAATCTAACGTACCGAAGTCCATAACATCCAAGTGTTTGTCTGAATCCATTCTTTATAGGATTGGCTGAAGAAGGAAACAGAGCTGAGAGCAGCAGTGGCGATAAGTTGCACAGAGCTGGTAAGAGTATTAGCACGATGTCAATATCTAACGCTCGCTGATGCAGGCATGCAAAACCTAAAGCATCTAAAAAAAAGCTGCGCAAATACTCACAGGATAGCATAAACCTTCCGGACAAACTAGAGAAATTGTTAGAGCTATATTGAGAGTAATGATTGACGTTCATCTCCATACCTGCATGCGAATCTCAATAGTTGCTTCAGCTACAGAGCCTCCAAACTACACCAGTGTCAATATGCATTCTGTACAATTAGATATCTTCTATAGTATCTACCTTGAAATCATCAGGAATGTTGTCTTCGCTGCTTCTGGGTCCCCCTCCTAGGAGTGCTTCATTATCCGCAGATGTAGAAGGTTCGGCGTAAGATGGAGGGGCTTGCGAATAATGAGCGGGATCATCGAGCGAGTCTCGCTGGGAAGCGCGAGTGTATTTTGTATTCGTTGCCATGGTTTCTTAGGTCTTGAAGGAAAAGTTATTGATGGTTTGCGATGCGATGTGATGCGATGCGATGCGATGAGGTGGTGGTGGTGTTGAAGAGTTCAGATAATAGGTTTTGAAGAAGAGTCTAGAAGCTGCTGAAAGTTAAGAGAGTGCCGAGACCGAGGAAGCCTAATAATGTTAATCGTCATAAAAACGTGGGGTGCAACAACAACCATACATTAGCGCCTTACAAGGAAAGTTGTATTGAACCGTACCTAGGTAGGTACTTGTAGCTAGTAGTAATTACCTACCTAGGTACCAAGAACAAATTGTAATTGTTTCTCAACTTTTTAGTGGTTCATTAAATACAGAGGAAACACGGTTTATCAGGTCTTTCAATCATGATTAAGACTGATCAAAATATAGATCACTGAGAACATACTCCAAGGTGGCTTTGTTGTCTTCAAGAATTATTGACCTAATAAGAAATAAATATCGATTTAGCTGCACATTAGAAGGCAATAAGAAACTACGTTATTAGCTTTTGATGAGCCAGAATAAATGCAGCGCCGTCAAAAGACCTGCAAAAAGAAAATCCCCAGCTCCAGATATCCGAACGAAAGCGTATGCAGCAATCGACAGGCCTCTCCATCGCCAACAGTCAACCATCCATGTTTCCACGCATAAAAACATTTCCCCTGTACATCATCACCATTAAGCTTCAGTCTCCCCCATATGTGTTCCGTTTTGGCCGGTTGCTTCGAGATGAGCACTTTGCTCGCGTTGCATTCTAGCCTCAATCTCCTTCAATTGACTCTCACGGGCCAACAACTCTTGTCTTTTCGCCTCAATCTCTCGTTGCACCTTGATCTCGATCTCTCTAAGCTTCTCCTCTTCACGACGGAGTTGCTCTTCCTTTAAGCGAACGGATTGAGAGGCCAAGTCCTCAGGGTTCATAGAAGCATCACTGTAAAATTATTAGCACGCAACAAAAGGAATTAGAGTGGAACAAAACATACCCTCCACTACCACCTTCAACACTCTTGCTAAGCTTCTCGGTACGGTAGTTTTCATACAAGAAATCGTGGGTGATTTCCTTCAAATCTGCCAAATGGCTGTGTAAGAGAGCACTTCGGATGGCGAGGAAGTCGGAGTGTCTTGGGTTATCGACCTCTACAACACCCCATGGATACTGTCTTGCACGAACTTGGCGTCCACCAATATCAACTACCTCCTCGGATCCTACAATTGCGAATGGCATCAAACCACGAAGCTCAGCATTCTCCTCAACTGTGTCTTCATCATCCTCCTCGATGTCGTAAGGGAAGTTATAGACAGGGATTCTGTAGTGCTCAATATCCTCCATTACAAGCTTTTTTGATTCTGCAAGTTCGGCAGGTGTCAATGAATCAGCCTTTCCAATCACTGGAATAACGTTGACTCTAGGGGAGAGGCGCTTCATGAGCTCAATATCTAATTCGCGGAGGCTATAGAACACGTCAGCTTGGCATTGCGCGGAAAATTCTGAAATTTGACGTACCCATGGCCGGTAGGGGTGATGAAGTAAAGTAAAGCGTGGACACGATTATCGCGGAAACGAGGATTACGCTTGATACGGGATTCCTCTGCCAAAATATCGTCGTATTGTCTCTCAAGATAGCCAACAATCTCTCCAAAACTTCGTATATGTCAGCTGGAAACCTTTACATAGTATATTATTCCTCCTACCTTGCCTCATTGTCGATCTGGTCTCCGAAGCCGGGTGTGTCGACAATTGTGAGTGAAATACGAGTTCCTTCTTCATCCAATTCCAGCTCTGCAGAGGTGTTAGTCGAGATACAGCTTGTGTGGAAAAATCGTATGGAAGTTCTGCTCACCAACTGTGATTGGCTTAATCTTAACTCCCTCCTCAACATGAGCATTTGTCGCATCATCGGAGTCCTTGCCTGAGAGAACCTTTTTGCCGCATAAAGTGTTTACGAAAGTGGTTCGTCCTGAAATATCCAGTCAATACCTCGAATCATCTCCGTGTTTATTTTGGATTATCGTACCTGTGCCTGATGCACCGCAAACCATCAAACAGAACTGAATACCCTTCTTGACGTTCTTCTTTCTTCGCATCTTGATCTAAAGATATGGCTGAGTTAGTATTGATCAAACTTCGAAATGTGAGAACAAACCCCAGATGAAAACTATTGGGGAAGTTGCGGTCAGATTGTCCAGACTTGGATGTAGACCAATAAAGTATTGATTGATAGGGATAGACGTACAGCATTCAATGGAGACGACATGATTGATATCTTATTATTTACGAGGCTTTAGCCACGAAGAAAAACGATTGAATTGTTTTGTAAATGTATGAGGAAAAAATCAAATTGAAGAGGAAGAATCGATGGAAAGAATGGCACTTCTCTCAAATCTATTGAACTTTTGAAATTGAAGTCGGCGGGAATTTACTCTCTAGTAAACTATCGGTCGACAAGTCGTTGCTTCTTCAGGTCAGGGGAATAAATTAGCGAAATAGACTGGTTGGTAGAATTAAACGCTTTACCTAATTTAGAATCTTCAGTGTACCCACCCTGGCCTTGTACGAGGCTGAGAAAAAGGTAAAAGGTGTTACAAGTGCAGGTGGTATCTTTTATCGAGCTACTACCTAAAATAGGCAATCATATGATTTTTCTTATCACACCTACAATGTCAAATTCACTCAAATTTCCTTTCATAGGTAAAATCTTATATTCGAACATTTTTTCTAACTTTACATGATATTGAATGGGTAATAAAACCTCCCACTAATAATATTAAAACAGATCTAATATAGTCTCCATACCACTCGACCGATAGTGCCGGGAAAGACGTTGAAAAAGTCCCTAGTCTTCCCATTAATGACATTCACGAACGGCGGATACCGTGCATTGCATGTTGATAGCCTGACTGACAGCCTGGCTCACTGAACAGCTAGCCTAACTGATAGCCTGGCTAGACAGGACAGCATCACATACATACATCCATACCAGCAGCATATCATCATTTGAAAGTATCCATCTAGGACATCTTGTTGTTGTTGTCGCAAATCATTTCAGATTATCGAATAACACTAGTGATGATGTGCTGTACACGCTCATGATATATTTTCTACTACATTTTTACCTTTTATCCAGAGTTTTTTTTACATTTCTAGGACAAACCATATTGTGGCACGTTATCGCTATCGAAGATGAATACCAGGCCAGCGATAGAGAACTCGAGGAATCCCACAGCCTTATCAGCCTCCTTCAACAACGATGCCAGCTGCTTTGCTATTGGTCTTGATACAGGCTTCCGCGGTATGTTTCAAAAGTAACTTGTCCAAAGAACTTGTTCTTATTGTAGAATGTAGTATTTAACTCGGAAGCATGTCAGCATCGAGTCACCAGAGGTATGCCTTGAACCACGACCCCGCAGGTAGCCAGTGCTGATCGTAGTAGACTTCAGTGGTGGAGTTGGAACAGCAGAGATGCTCGGGAAATCCAACTACATTGCTCTAGTTGGTGGAGGCAAACAACCAAAGTTTGCTCAGAATAAGGCAAGCAGATACTGGGAGCTTGAGTTGAACTCCACAAGCTAACAACCTCGTAGGTGATAGTCTGGGACGATTCAAAGAGAAAGGTCGCCGCACAACTATCGGTCCTTACATCTGTTAGAGGCGTGCGAATCTCGAGGACTCACATAGTAGTCGCACTTTTAAACAGCATCCGCGTTTACCATTTTCTCAGTACACCCGAGCTATATCAAACTTATGAAACTGCAAATAACCCTTATGGATTATGCTGCATGGGTGCCAGTATCTTGATATTTCCTGGTAGAACATCTGGGCAAGCACAAGTGGTTGAACTCAATACTGGAAATGTTAGCATCATACCTGCTCATTCGGGGGCTCTTCGAGCTCTAGCCTTGAGTCGTGATGAGGAGGTCATTGCAACTGCTAGCGAAACCGTATGTCTTCGATCACTATCTATATGCTTTTGAAAGTTTCAAAGCTCATGACAATGTAGGGTACACTGATCCGGGTGTTTGCAACAAGCAATTGTGCGAAGATAGCAGAACTTCGACGAGGTGTAGATCATGCCGATATTTTCTCTATTTCCATTGCCCCTGCAGGTCAGCTCCTAGCTGTTACTTCAGATAAATCTACACTTCATGTTTTCGATATCCCACATCCGTCAAAACCTCCACGATCGGAAACAGAACTTGGCCATCGAAGACTTACATCCCTTGGTGGTGGTGGCAGTACTCCAACGACGCCGGATACAGATACTAGCCACAAATGGGGAATTCTAGGGAAACTACCTCTAATGCCCCGAGTTTTCTCAGACATATATTCCTTTGCAACAGCCACATTTTCCACTGGCGAGGAGCCTTTGTCCTCATCTTCTAATCCACTAACAGCAAGCGACGTTGGGTCAAAGCCCACGAAAGGCGTCATCGGATGGACAAGCGACGAGAGTATAGTTGTCATTGGAGCAGGCACCGACAGTAGATGGGAGAAATTTATTATTGCCGAGGGTGAAGATGGCAAGCGTTACTGCATACGGGATGGCTGGAAGAGGATTCTCAGAGTCGAATAGACACCCTTTTAATTTTGATGCATAGATGTCACGGCACGGCAGGGAGTCAAGATACCATTATGATCGGGAGTTAGGGGGCATTATCATATATGGATGGGCGTTGTGCATGGATTCAGGGGCCGCCACAAGAGCTTGCATATCGCACAGATTGGGATCATAGAATATTCATTAAGACAATGTTGAGATTATCTTATACTTCATGAATGCCTCCGTCTGCCGTGTTTGTTGTCCCATGAATCATCTCTCCTCCTTTCCCGTCGCTCGCGAGCCCTATCCTTGTCCCTATCTTCTCGTTCGTGATCACGACGCCGCGGCGCATCTTCATCTTTATCTCTCCGCGACCGAGAAGCGTATTTGTCATCTTCGTCCTCACTTGCTGGTCGTTCTCTCCGTGAACGAGAGGCGTATTTATTATCCTCATCCTCACTTGCTGATCGTTCTCTCCGTGACCGAGAAGCGTATTTATTATCCTCAGCCTCACTTGCTGACCGTTCTCGCCGTGACCTCCTATCTCTTCTGCGATCATCCTCTGGCGATCTCTTCCTGGATTCATAGCCCCGATCCCGCTCCCGCTCCCTCTCGCGGCCGTGGGATCTATGCTGAGAGCGATGACCATCCTCCAAATCTTCTTCTAATTCACCCCTGATCCGCCTAGACCTATGGTGATGCCTATGCTTTCTGCTCTTCTCAGACTTCTCAGACTTACTTTCCCCTTTGACCCTCGCCAGTGCTTTTGCGACCTCTTCCTTTTTCTCTTCAATCAAAAATGCCTTCATTGGATCTTCATCGTCATGATCCCTTATCAAGATGGCTAATTCCCTCTCCTCCCTAAGCATCGGTCTCTGCTCTTCTTCATCCTCACTGCCCTCGCTTTCCCCACTGGTCTTTCTTCTTTTCCGCCTCTCCTCCCCTTCTCCATCTAAATCGCCATTCAAATCCATCCCAGTATCTTCCTCACCCTCCTTCCTCTTATATCGTGTATGATCCACCCTCAACATTCTACCAGCAATTACCGCGCCTCCCAGATTGTCGACAGCTAAATCCGTACTCCTTTGATCCTCATATTTCAAGAATGCAAAGCCCTTTGATTTTCCGGTCTCTTTATCCCGTACCAGGTTGATATATGTTGGTTCGCCATATTGTGAGAATATAGTTAGGACATCGCCTTCAGATAGCTCAAAGGGAAGGCCGCCAATGTAAATATAAGCTGTATCGCGATAATCCGTGTGCCATGAAGCAGATGGAGAGCTAGAGATCAGTTAGCAGCCACGCTTTATCGCTATATAAATTAATAACAATTGTAAACTTACACTCCATTTTCCAACTCACGTCTATTGAGTTCTTGAATTTGGCGAATGCTATTCATTCTGTGATGTGTAGAGGATGAAACAATTGTGGTGAGGCGGAAGAAACAAAGACAAGGCTGCCAAAATTAAAAGATTTGGCCCCTGCCTCGCGTGGTCGTTGCATTGATTCGCGTTCACAACTTTATGAAGCTTCCCCCAAACCACATAAGTTGATGAGGTCTAGATCAAACAATGCGATAAATACGAAAATCATCGAGCCTTACCTGCCATATATCGGATGGGAAATTTCAGGGTCGGGAAGAATCAACGGAAACACCTAGGCTTGAACGATTGTCCTCAAAACTGCATGGTTACGGGTGCAATACAGGGGAAAGGAAGCAAATAACCCTTGAACACAGCGAATATGGCGAACAATAGAGCGTCGACATACACGCAAGCTACTACATCAACGGATGATGAGGAGAAGAAGGATATGTGGTCGTCCATGTTGGATGGAGTAGCAAGCGGGAAACGATTACCGGAGAAGAATATCCTTGTGCTAGGTACTGCAGCAGCATCCCGAATCTGCCAAAGATGGGAAATGCTAATATGAAATAGGAGGAACCACGGATTCACAGAGAGAATTTCTAGAGGCTTTGTCAGTGGATGAGACCAGGAAATCTCAGGATAGACCGGGTAGCAAACAACCACCTGTTGCAAACAACTTTGCTTTAGGATACACATATCAGGATGTTTTGGATGCGGATCATGAAGGTATGCTTCGTTCAGCGCGGTTGGCTCTCGAAATGAGGACCTGACATTATCTAGATATCTTGGCTCGATTATCGTTATATTTACTTGCGGATCCTTCGCCCTCTTTCACACCTCTAATGCAACCACTTCTTACACCGCAAACGATCCCAAATACACTCATTGTCATATTACTGGACTGGTCACAACCATGGTTCTGGTTGAGAGAACTGCGAGACTGGATTTGTCTCTTACGGCCGCTGCTAATATCTCTGGACGAGGACTGCAAAGAAAAAATGGAGGAGGTTATGATTAGTTGGAGGGATAGAGGGCGCGGTGGGAGTACTTTGGATGGTGGAGGAAGTACTGCTACTGAGGGAGATGTTAGTCTACCTTTGGGTCCTGGAGAATGGGAAGAAGCTCTGGGTTTACCACTGTGTGTAGTTTGCCAAAACGTAGGTTTTCCTATCATGCAAGCGCATATATGTGCTCTATTAACAAGTTTCTAGTCTGACAAAATCGAAACGTTGGAGAAAGAGCGGTCGTGGAGAGAGGATGAATTCGATTTCGTTCTGCAATCTTTACGCACAATTCTCCTCAAGCGTAGGTTTACCCTTTAGTAAATGCACGTATGCATGCTAATTTTATTAGATGGTGCGTCCCTCATATATACAACACCAGGAGTTGCAAGTCCCCTACAAGGTCTAATACACTCCTCCCTTGGCATACATTCTCTTCTCAAAAGGCAACCAATTAGGCACAATGTCATTGATCGTGACAAGGTAGTCGTGCCGCCCAACTGGGATTCCTGGGGTAAAATTCGAGTACTGCGCGAAGGTTTTGAGGTAGAAGAGGTAAACAAAGGCTGGTCACTCGACATTGAAGAAGATTCAAGGTCTTTGGCCAATATCGATAGTACGGGATCACAGCCAGAAGAACCTACGCCTATGAGTGCGGTATCAGCATATGAAGAAGTCATTCGGGACCCTAGTCTCGATGCCTTGCAAGCGACATCTGCAGAATCACAGGGCCTTAAGTTAGAAGTTTCCAGTCTTGATGCTCAGAGCTTTCTGGCTTCTCAAGTCGAAGTCCTACATACAATTAGTCAAGGGCCAGATGTTTCGAGCGTGGATAGTAGTCGTTTGGTTAATGGTCGCAAGGTATCAAGTGAATATGGGAATAGCGAGGAGAAGGCATCGGACGAAGGAAGAGTTAATGAACATATTGGCCCTGTGCAATTCAATATGGGTGGAATTCAGGTCGATGCCGATGATATGTTGCAAAGATTAAGGGTAAGTGTTTTTTCTCAATTTGAAGGTCCTCGCATGGCTAATGAGACATAGGAACGACAAGCATATTCTTCACCGGAGCCAACACCACCAGGCGCTCGTGCGGATCCATCAGCAGAGGGTAAAATGCAGAACGAAGCATTACAATCCTTCTTTGCCGGACTAATGAAACGAGGTGGGAGCGCACAGAATACTCCTAAACCAGGAGCTTCGTCCTGAGTGTACGCTTTGCTTTTTCGGCATAGCATAGATGACATAGTCAGCCAGCGACTCTATCCTGGCATCCGCCAAGTCAATGTATGAAAGCAGGCGATAACCCGTGTGGGGGAAGCGGAAAGGGGAATGGTAGCTGAACGAGGAAGATTGAATGCCTCTTTGCATGATACCCGGCGGGCTGACTAGATGTAAACTTACCTAGGTATACATTTGTCCCATATCGATGGATTTGAGTCAGACAATTCGTAGCGTCCTCTTGTAAAGATAATGTGGTGCGTTGGAGAAGAAAGTATATCACACTACTTAGTAGTCGTGGTTGAGATGAAAAGTCGCATTTTGTGGCATTCAATTGAAGTCAATAAATTCACGATAATTAATTATTTCAGATATGCAACAAAAGATTTCAAATGGAACAGGCCATATATTATTGGCTTGGTAACTTCACTAAAAGTGAAGGTTGTGTTTGCTGGTGCATTGTGATTGGCCATGGCCACGTATTTTACTCCAGTCTTTTATGAAAAGAGAAAAGCCTCTCCATAATCATGCTTTGTCGGTGTCTTTCTTCTCATCTAATCACTCCAGCCTCTGATATTTCAATTCAGAACTTATTAATTCCATACTTCTCCAACAACTTATCATCCCAACTACATAAACTTGATTAGTTTTCTCATCCTCACTCACAATTTCAGAATAAAAATAACTCACCTCAAAAATCTCCCGCTCAATCCCTCATCCCTCAACTTCTCATCAATAGCCAATCCAGCCATAACACCACCTGGTTGCTCCGGTTTCAATAATTTCCCTCCTGTATGCAAACCGATGAATTTCTCGGCGTCCTTTGCATCCATTACTCCACGGGTGCTGTGACCTCGTATCTCCCGTTGCATCTCGGTATCGACGACTCCGGGACGGATAGCAAGGGAGGTGATTAGGGGTTCTTCAACTGAGAGGGTCTGGGCGAGATGGTTTAGCGCGGCTTTGGAGGAGCCGTAGGGGCCCCAGGTGCTGTAGGAGGAGATGGCTGCTCCGGATGAGGTGAGCAGGATGGTACCTTTGGTGCTGCGGAGATGGGGGATCGAGGGGGTTATCTATGGGGGGGAGGGTTAGTTCTTATATGGATGTTTATGTGGGATTGAGATAACGGACGAAGGCTAGAGCGCTGAAGAAATTGACGTCGAAGAGGTTGCGCCATTCTTCTGGAGTACTGTCGGCTATGCGTTTTACTGGGGATAAAGTTCCGTGGTTGACGATTAGACTGTCAATTCTGGAGAATCGTTTGATAGTGGTATCGACGGCTTGTGGTCCTATCTGGTAATGGAGGATTTGGTCAGTTGAATGCTCATTGTTGGTAGACGCGGGTGGTATGTAATCCCCGATCAATATGTACAGTTGATGCAACTCCCAAACCAAGGAATGCCACACCCCAAACATCCCTTAAGCCTAGGTAGTAGAAGCAGACGACTACCTGGACCTCCATTCATCCTCTCACTGGAGGCAGTGGAGGGTAATAACACCACAACCTTTCCAATTTTCAATTTATATCTCTAACGCACATATTCCCCCCAACAACCTACCTTAAAATCACTCAAATCTCCCACAACAACTTCCACCTGTTCTGGATACTGATTCTTCAATTCCTCCATGGGTCCTGCAGTCCTAGCTACAAGCACCACATTGTGATTTTCTCTAAGAAGTTTTTGGGCGATGGCAAGACCAATGCCACGGCTTGCACCGGTGAGGATTATCGTTCTGGGCGACATCTTGTATAGTATTAGAAAATAGTGCAGGTGTCAATATTTGTATGTGATGATTATGTTGGTGGAAGCGCGTGATGAATAGATGTGATCAACAGATGCGTTTGGTGGGGCAATGGGAGATCTTTTGCTTGCGAGATTTGGAACTTCCCTGTGGATTGTTTTGGAAGCATGAGATAAGAACAAGTTCACCTACTCGTGCATGCACATGACTAATCTACATATATCTAATAGGTACTAGATAGCATCTTTTTATATGGATTATCATCAATGCTTTGAATTAACATCTACAAAGTCAAAATCATTAGACCATTACGTCATATCACATGCGGGGCAAGGAGTAGGCATAAAGTTATGCAGCATCAGAGCAGAGCAGTTACTTAAAACTTAATACTCATCTATCCCATATACTGAATACTAGAAAGTTTCCGTGCCCATCAGTACTCCTTGCAAATCACTTCTCCAAAACTTCTCGCCATGTCCAACACCGTAATCCTCGGTACAGGTATAATCGGTCTCTCAACCGCCTACTATCTCTCCCTCTCTCAAACCTCCACCACAATCCACCTCGTAGACCCATCCCCTACTCTCTTCTCTTCCGCTTCCGGCTACGCAGGTGGTTTTCTTTCTCGCGATTGGTTTGCCGAGGAATCATCTGCGTTGGGTCTTTTGAGTTTCGAAGAGCATAAAAAACTTGCAGACGAGCATTGTGGAGAGGAGAAATGGGGGTATAGTGTTAGTAAAAGCATGAGTTATGTGAGTCATATTGCTGCGGAAAGTTTAAGGGAGGGTGGGGAGAGGGGGGTTAGAGGAGATGATTGGTTGAGAGGGGGTGGAAGTAGAGCCGAGACTGCAAGTGGGAATGATGATGCGACTGTGGACGATATTATAGATACTACAGGGTTGGGACCGAAATGGTTGAAAAGGAACAAAGGTGATGAGTTGGAGATTATTAGTGAGGAAGGAAGTACAGCTCAAGTGTGAGTTTTTCCAAAAAGCCTTCACCGTTGTCCATGATCACATTAACAAATCAAGTGACCCTCTCAAGCTATGTCAGTTTCTCCTCAATACCTGCCTTGCCCGCGGCGTACAACTTCATCACCCTGGAAAAGCCTTATCCGTTCATCAAGATATGAGATCCGAAATATCTAGTATACGTATCTTCAACACCTCCACAAATATCGAATCTGATATCCCATGTACAAAAATTCTGATAGCGGCAGGTGCTTGGTCACCCGAGATATTTTCTACTTTATTCCCAGAGTCGAAGTTCAAATTGTCGTTGTCGAGCCTAGCTGGTCATTCTTTGGTGGTGAGAGCACCAGATTGGGATGAGAAGCTTGTGGAAAAGGAATGTCATGCTGTGTTTGCTAGTGATGAGGATGGATATTCACCTGAAATCTTTTCTAGAAGGGGTGGTGAGATCTATGTTGCGGGCTTGAATTCATCCAGTATCCCATTACCGAAACTGGCGACACAGTCAGAAATTCAAGAGGAAGCCGTGCAGAAATTGGAGAGGACCGCGAGAAAAATGTTCGGCATTGATGGAGACCTTAAATTCATTAGGAAGGGCTTATGTTTTCGACCGGTCACGAACAAGGGGATACCGATCTTGGCGAGGATTTCTGATGATGAGCTGGGCGGAATGAGAACCAGAAGTGCTGGGGATGGGGGTGTTTGGCTCGCTGCGGGGCATGGTCCTTGGGGTATTAGTTTGAGCTTGGGTACTGGAAAAGTAATGGCGGAGATGATACAAGGAAAGCCTACAAGCGCTGATGTCTCAGGATTGGGATTTTAGCAATGAATTTTACATGATTGTGAAGCATTTTAAGTACAAAACTTTCTTCATTGAGGACTCTTGCATGGATTTTTTTGCCTTGTCTTGGAGACCACTACTCCAAGTCCTCAATGACATTCCATCGTGAGGTCATCACTAACTATAGGAACTCAGCAGCCACAATTTCCAACTCGGATTAGTAGATGAATCCAGCCACACAACTTTCCAATTTATCATTTCCATGCTGTTGTACTTTTTCTTTTTTACGTACAAAATGCCGAGGACTTTCGTGTACTTTGAACTTTTGATTCATTGTGTTGAAATGAAGGTCTTCAACATAGAAGGTATGCATAGAACCTATGTGAGATGAATGATCAATAAGGTTTATGGGTTTTGACAAGGCAGTCTATCAAGAAGGCATTCATGAAAACGTGCGGATATTTTCTGTCAATAATGAATTGTGTTTCTTATCTGCAAACTGGCACTTTGGATGCATCAGCTTAAAGTCTGCTCTCTCAGTGAAGTTATTCATTTTGAGACACCCACAAAGTGTGTCCTCAACATCTTGGATTTGCTGTTTTCTTTTGAACAGCTATGAAGACTTGAGATGTGCAATTGAACTACCCAGTCCTGATCATACTTCGTTGGCCTCATAATCAACATTAACAACGACCTGCTGGCATCCACCAATCAGAATCAGTCAAGTCAATAACAGCACCAGATAAATTTGAGGACCTGGTTTATCCGAGGTCACCAGTCGAAACAAGACTCTCATCCCAAACAAACCAAGCACCTAGTGCAGTGGTTAATGTTCACTCTTACAATCAGCAATTCCAATTGCAAGACAAAGCTAACTTTGTTTACCAGGCCAATCGAATCCACTCTTTCTTCGATATATCTTCTCTTCGTATTTCAATATAACCCTGGATTTAAGAGATGGAAAACCTTGTACTAACACCTTGAAATAGAACAGCGAACAGAAATATTGGTATGTATATATCCATTCCTAATTTCTAATTGCTGATTGTGAGAGTTGAACAATTTTTTTAGCTTTGGGTTTTGTGTCCGAGTGAGAATTGAAGGGAGGGTTTTGAGATTTTGCTCAACTTACCTTGGGTAGACCGCTATCATCATTCGAAAATAGGCGAGGAAGATTTTAGGAAAGTAAACAGAGAAATCTACGGGACGGTAGATACCATGAAGATGACTATCACGTTTCACAATGGGTTTCCCTGGTATTTGGTTATGGGTAGAACATTTGATGCAACTTGCATCATAGATATGAAAGGCGCAAGCTCTTCTCATGAACCCACAGAACTATATAAATTTATATGATATCAAGAACGGTAGACGGAATCTTGAGGAATGCAATTGCGCATAACTGTGCTTATTCTTCTAACTAGAAGCCAATTGGTGATATCCGCAATTCGTACGAGTTCCTCACTGATCTCTTTGCATGAGTTTTGAGACATCCCTAAACCGAGGGGAAATTGCCTAAGTCACCGCGGTGTTCTCTAAGTATTGAAGATCAAGGTTTAGTCTTCCACTAGGAGACATGCAAATCCGATACCCCGCCTTTGAACTCTCCCGATGAACAATTGTACGAAATTAAATCCAGTCATTATGCTCTGCCTGCCGGCGCATCATTTCGATATCATTTGTAAAGGTATTCCCTCGATTCATTGACGCCATCCCTTATGTACAAACGCAATCGTTTCGTCCAGCAGCCTCCCTAATCCCCATATAACCCCTACTCATCATCGTAACCACTCAAAGGCTTTCTTGGTCCAGATGGTACTGTGCGAAGTACGTACATTAGCGATTGCGAGAATTAAGGGCATCCACAGAGCAAATTATGGAGGAACGTACTTGGATATGTCAAAGGAATTTGCGGCCTTGGTCCGTCTCCGAACCTATGACGAATCTTTGGTACCGTAAGAACAAGAACTGGTCCAATGCTTCCGACGACTATGGAAAAGAAGATGGCGGGCTTTTCAATGGCTGCCCATCGCATGTATCGGATAGGTTGGGAGAAGAATCTGGGTATTGTGGATGACATTTTGTCTGCAACAGTTAGCATATTTTACAGATAGTAGATGATTTACTCCTACTTGATCGAATCAGAGCTAACCCACAAGTATTTCTTATTGATGAACGTTTCTGCGGGGTTTAAAATGACTCTACGCTTGAATTTCGACGTTGATGTCGCGAGTTTGTGGTAGCATCACGTGAACCAGTCCGACGCTAAATTAGAGCCCCAGTCGCTGTGGGAAACTCTTGGCATTGCATACGTTTCCTAAAGCTTGAAGCCGCGCAATTCACAACTTCGAGAGAGAGAATATTGAAGTCAACCACAACAAAAATATGAGGTGGATTCTTTCTTTTCTGTTACTGGGCTTGCTCAGTGCCGTCTCAGCTTTGAGCTCTGGCGGAAATAAATTATTAGTTGTATTGGAGGAATTGTCCGAGAAATCGAAATACTCCAAGTACTTTGGGGATCTTAAAGGTATTTAGCTATTTTTGACGTCAATTTGCAATTGTAAGAACTGCAATGCTAACATATATACACAACCAGCACGAGGATATTCATTGACATTTGAGTCGCCCAAAAACGAAAAATTGGGACTTTTTGAATTGGGGGAGCGATCCTTTGACCACCTACTCATCTTACCATCGAAGTCGAAAGGTACGTGTCTTAACATCAGTCCAATAAACTCAGTTAACATTCAGCAGGTCTGGGACCAGCTTTGACACCCAAAGTCCTTCTCGAATTCATCAATAAGGGCGGAAACATCCTATTAACCCTCTCATCGGATCACCCCACTCCCACTGCCCTTGTATCATTACTCTTGGAACTCGATATCCACCTCCCAACAGAGCGCAATTCTCTTGTTGTTGATCACTTCAACTATGATACTTTGAGTGCCACAGAGAAGCATGACGTTGTTCTTCTGCCACGACCAGACGCTATCAGACCAGATGTGAAGAACTACTTCCGTGGCGACGGCAAAGGCGGGGAAGTCATTGCTTTCCCAAGGGGTGTTGGGCAGACTTTGGGAAATACCAGTCCATTATTGACACCTCTTCTCCGGGCCCCAAGAACCGCATACTCATATAACCCGAAAGAGGATATCGAGACTGTGGAAGACCCATTCGCAGTTGGACAACAGTTGTCACTTGTTACCACTATGCAGGCTAGGAACTCTGCAAGATTTACAGTTATCGGATCGTCCGAGATTTTGGAGGACGCATGGTTTGATGCTAAGGTCAAGCGCAGCATTGGGATGGGAGGTGTTGGATCTGATGCCAAGGAGATCAAGACTGCCAATCAAGAATTCTCGAAAGAGGTTACCGGGTGGACTTTCAAGGAAATTGGAGTTCTCAAGGTTGGAAGCATCAAGCATTATCTACATGAGAACGGTGTCAAGAGTAATGACACCAACCCAAAGATTTACAGAATCAAGAATGATGTGGTAAGTCAGGCCAATTCTGATAATTAGAATATCGCTTAACCTATAATAGACATACGAAATTGAGGTTTCAGAGTACTCATGGGACAAATGGGTGCCATTTACCCCACCAACTGGGGACTCTCTTCAACTCGAATTCTCTATGCTCTCACCATTCCATCGCCTTGTGCTCAAACCATCTACTACCACTTCCGATTCACAAATCTATACCACAAGCTTCAAGCTACCAGATCAACATGGTATCTTTAACTTCAAGGTCAACTACAAGCGACCATTCCTCACCAACATCGAAGAAAAGAACACAGTCACAGTAAGACATTTTGCTCACGACGAATATACTAGAAGTTGGGCAATCAGTAATGCCTGGCCATGGATTGCTGGAATCGGTGCCACAGTTACAGGATGGATTGCGTTCGTTGCTCTTTGGTTGTGGAGCAAGCCTGTACCATTGAAGCTAACGACGAGTGGAAAGAAAAGCCAGTGATAGAGTGAAATGGGATTTGGGATTTGGGATTTGGGGGAATTATTTGTATGATAAATAAAGTTAAAAGTGTATAGGCCATACATAAATGGATTTTCATTGCAAACTGTTACATAGGTATAAGTCAGGGTTTTGGGCTAGATGCGACATGTATGTATGTGATACAGCCCATTTTGAATTAGGTAAAAAAAAATGATATATAATATTTGATAAATCAATATATTGATTAAAGAGGTCCATCGGAACTTAATGACTAAAATGAACGCCCAATAATGGTACCGGTATTTGGATAAGGCCAACTGAACTAATAAATATAAACTTTAATATCCTTTTACGGCAGTTGCCCCACAAAACTTCCTTCCTTCCTTACATTGATGTCCACGGGTGGGGTAACATAATACGACGCGGTCCTTCCAAAACGCGAATCCCCGTGATCCGAGGCAAATAATACCTAGCAAAACAATTTTCTATTGTACCTACCTACTGTACCTTATCTCTCCACGGGTACTATATTTATTTCCAATAACAGAAAGAGGTAAGGTAAGACCCAGTGCATTCCTAAACAATTCGCACTTTCCTGTCAAACGATTTTATGCCATTGGGCCACGCCATCTCTCCAGCACTTTCTTCATTCACCAGAGGTCGACTTGCGCAACGCTGGAGAGCGCATCCTCATTTTATATTTCACAACACCAATGCACCAACTCAAGGAGTTCAATACTCCTCTATTGGAAACGAGATGTTAGGACGTGCGATTAAAGCTAAGGCTACAGAGCCCCAAATTCCGAACTCGAAAAATGATGTAAAGAAGCAAGCAATTACACAAAATAATACGACACGCAATGGGAATATCCAAGAATCATTCAAGCCAAGGCCTTCGCAGGCAATTGGTGGATTTGCACAAGCTTTGAGGCCGACGTCAGAAAATGGGAAAACACTACCAAAGGAAAGCCAATCGATCGGTGCATCAAGTGTCGCGAGCTCTCATTTGAGCTCGTTATTTAGTAGGGATGGTGCATTTCAAGATACACAGAATAGCAGCTACGATCTTGTGCAATTCAATGAGGACGATTGGAGCGATGACGATAAAATAGATATCGATATCAGTTACACTTTACCTACACAAGCTCAATCTACCAATGCCTCCATGCCAGCGCCTCCGAAGCCTACCCGCCCAGCATTACCATCGTCTCCGTTTACCGAAGGATCAAAAGCACAAGAAATCCCAGGTAGTAGCTCGCAGCCTTGGTCGTCCTCATCACCTTCACATATGGCGACGCCGCCTGGGGCTAAAAGGTTTAGAGAACCGGAGCAATCCGAGATGCAATCTAAACGACGAACATTACCATGGCTCGAGGAAATATCACAAAAAGACGAGGTATCACATAGGCAAGAACAGGCTGAGGAATTGAGTTCTCAAGCGGCTAGCTCATCTATTACTGCACGTTGTTTCAAGTGCAAGAAGATAGGCCACTACGCCCATGAATGTTCAACCCATGGTAAAGGAAAGCCAAGTGTACATGACTTTACTCCCCTACCGCAAGAAGACAAGAAACAACCTTGGATGATCGGTGCAAACAGGATTGCAGATGAGAGAAAGTTGAGCAAGGAAAGGCGAAAGAGAAAAGCAGACGACGCTGAAAAGGCGGCTGTCGACGCTCATGGTCGCACCAAGACTGCTAAACTTTCCCCGATACAGTTGACTGACGAGCAAAATCGAGTTAAAGATTTGGTTGTGAATCAAGGAAAAAGTGTATTTTTTACTGGTTCTGCAGGTACTGGAAAATCTGTTCTGATGAGAGCAATCATTGCTGCTATGAAAAAGAAATACGTTCGCGAGGGGGATCGAGTTGCTGTCACGGCTTCAACGGGTTTAGCTGCATGTAACATCGGTGGCGTGACGCTGCACAGTTTTGGAGGCATTGGACTTGGTAAAGAGGACGTACCTACTCTCATAAAAAAGATAAAGAAAAATAACAAAGCTAAGCTTCGGTGGACAAGGACCAAGGTTTTGATCATTGATGAAATATCTATGGTTGATGGCGATCTGTTCGATAAGTTAGAAGAAATCGCGAGGGGAATGCGCAACAATGGACGTCCATTTGGTGGCATACAGCTTGTGATCACTGGAGACTTCTTTCAATTACCCCCTGTTCCAGATTACAATCAAAAGAGTCGAGGTGTCAAGTTTGCATTCGATGCCGCTACCTGGCAAACGGCAATTCACCATACAATTGGCCTAACAGAAGTCTTCCGTCAAAAGGATCCTGGTAAGTCGGATACATCATGTGTGTCTTGAGCAAGCTAACACTATGTAGTTTTCGCCAACATGTTGAATGAAATGCGGCTGGGAAAGGTCTCTCAAGATACTATAACAGCTTTTGCCGGAATGAAACGCGCCATAAATTACGAAGATGACCTGACTGCTACAGAACTGTGCGTATATTGCAATGCAAAACCTCTGCATCACTGACTCTCTCTAGATTTCCAACCCGAAATGAGGTCGAGAACTCAAATACGTTCAGACTGAGAAGTCTACACGGCAAGTCGTATAAGTTTGAGGCTCTTGACACCGGGTCAATCACTGACGTGGCGATGAGAGAGAAACTTCTTTCAAATATGATGGCCCCTAAATCCATCGAACTAAAGAAGGGTGCCCAAGTCATGTTGATCAAAAATATGGATGATGGTCTAGTAAATGGATCACTTGGGAAAGTTGTTGCTTTCATGAGTGAAAAGTCATTCGAGATCTATGATTCTAACCCAGATATACTCAACGAAAAAGAACTGTCCGATGCCGAGGAAGAACACAACCGCCAATCAGATCTCGCGAAGTTCAAGCAGACCAATAAGGAGCTGCCTAGCACTGGGATCTCGAGCAATGGCAGGCTGTTCCCATTAGTGCGATTTTCCATCCCAGACGGAACTGTTAGAGATCTTCTTGTTCAGCCAGAGGATTGGAAGATTGAGCTACCAAACGGAGAGATACAGGCGCAGCGCAGCCAGTTACCTCTTATTTTAGCTTGGGCACTTTCGATTCATAAAGCACAAGGGCAAACTCTTGAACGTGTCAAGATTGACTTGAAGAAAGTGTTCGAGAACGGTCAAGCTTATGTTGCATTAAGTCGAGCAACAAGCCAAGCTGGCTTGGAGGTTCAGAACTTCGATCCAAAGAAAGTCATGGCTCATCCGAGGGTGGCTGAATTTTACAACAGCTTGTATAGCGTCAACAAAGCTTTGGCTCACCCGAAAGTTGCAAAAGCCGATCCACCAAAAATACCTACGAATCCCATAAAGCCATTGATGGACGATCCTTTCGATGAGGATGAGGAGGAGTTGGCTCGCCAATTTGGTTGAAAGGGCACCTATGATATCATGACAGCATAGTTTTGGGTGTTGGAGGAGTCGTTGGGACTTGCTTAGATTTGCTCAAGTGGGTTGTGAAGGTTATATGGTACATCTATGATCAGGTACTGAACCCTCAGGACGGGACTGTCTTTTCACGGCGTCACTATCATGGCATGGGTTTGGTATGTATTAGAGACGAGCAATTCCCTCTTCATATGTTAAGAATTTATCCACGAAGGAATTACAAGTATGTCTTGTTAAATAGCTAATACTGAACAAACAAATGGTACTTCTCCAACATGCTCTGACTATACACGTTTGGTGTCAATGATGTTTTCTCTTTAATGTACACTCAAGCATATGCATATTACGATTCACGCCGTCTTAGGATTTGGTCGTCTTAGGATTTGGTCGTCTTAGGATCTGCAACGACCTTCCCAGCAAATTCACCCCGCCACCTATCGATAAGGAGGTGGGGGAATTTGAAAGATACCGGTAGGTAGTTGGAGGCGGCAACTACCGAATGAGCTAGGACCGACCACCGGACAAATGAGTAAGCGTACCTACCTAGCTCGACTCAAAAATCCGGTATACCTACTTTTTTGTCTCACCCTCGCTCTTACCTACCCTTGTAAACTCCCAACCTTCAGAAGGAAAATTAACATAGTTGTCAAGTTTATTTCTTGAGAAACTATTTTTCTTCTACCCATTCCCAAGTAGTGTTTCACCGATACACTCCCGATTTCTTATCTATTGGAGACTATTCGAACAATCCAACGCGTTTATACCACCCTCCATCTCTTCCTGCATATCGCGAAGCCTGCTTCTCAACCAGTGGTGAAGAACCAAAAACCGAATCCAACATGAACCAATTCATTGGGCTTTGCATGTTGGTGACGTTGAGCTCTCCACCTGGTGCGCAGTTGCAAGGCACCGTCGTTAGCATTGAACCTGGTAAAAGCTTGACTTTACGAAATGGTTGGTGCTCACGTAACATTGTTAAACATACCGTTGTATTGGCTAACACGAGTTGTGCCTCATAGTTACCTGCCCTTCCAATGGAAGATCTCTTCCTGAGTTTACAATTAACGCGGCGGAGATTACGGATTTGACTGAGGCTCCGATTGAAAATGTCAAGCCACCTCCTCCGGTCATACAACAGGAGCCAGTGTTTGTACCCATATCGGCAGCGAAAACATTCGAGGATCCAGCGATTCTGAGCATGGGAAAGAGACCGGGATCTAAAGCTTCGCCTGCAATGCCAGTTCAATCTCAATCGCAATGGAAGAGTACTGTTATGGAACGTAATGATTCGGCGCGAACTGCTGTTGGCCGTGAGGATAGGCGCGAAGAACATCATACTTCATCTACGTTACCTCACGGTATGACAAAAAAGGAAGTTTATGATGAGGAGGAGCACGAAGAAGCTGAGACCATGGAGGAACTAGACGGAGAACTGGCCGAACTGTCAGTGGAGCCGACCTTGGCCAAATCAGGGCGACGAACTCGCAGGAGAAAGAATCAAGGCAAAAAGCCCACAGAACGCGCTTTCCAGGAGCCGGTTGTCCCTGCGAAAGAAACCACTCGTTCGAAAGGCTGGAGACAAACTCCATTGTTAGAACCGGTTACGTCATTTCAACCCTTTTCAACCTTGAAGAAATCTCAGAGAAAGGGCAATAGGAATATGGAAGAGAGTGGGTGGGCGACCGAAGATGCAACCGATGTACAAGAGATGGGAGATTTTGATTTTGTGGGTAGCTTGGCGAAATTTGACAAAAAGACTGTCTTTGATCAAATCCAAGCAGAGGACGGCATCGCAGAATCAGACCGTCTAGTTGGACACAATCGCTTACCGAAAGCAAAGCCAGGAACTTACGGGGGAAAGAACCTTCACCCTACTGAGAACGTTTTGGAGGTACTAAATGGGGCGACAAAGATCACAGATACTTGGAAGAGCGATGCTGACGATACCGATATTCAAGAAAAGAGTAGTCAAAGAGGTTCAGGAAGTGGCAGAAACTCTCGTACACGAAGACCAGAGAGTAAACTAAGTATCCACCATAGACCAACTTCACGGAAAGAGAGCCTTGTTCCAAGCTCTCAGCCATCGCGTAACATTTCTGTCGCACCCTCAAAACCCATGTTCTATCTTGTTCCCTCAGATCGTCGATGTGAACCTATATCTGCCCTTCAGATGCTTAATCTGGAAAATATTGCAGATACTGAACTTGGTCTCACCGAGGATATGATGACTGAAAATGCAGGACGTGGTATCGCTGAAGTTGGATTATCAGCCGTGAATACTGGAGGTCGTGGTCTAACCCAAGGCAAGAAATCTACCGTTCCAACGGTCGTAGTCTTCGCTGGCAACAACAAAAGCGGTCTCCGAGCTGTAGCGGCTGGTCGACATCTCCGAAATCATGGTCTGAACGTTATAGTTTGTGTCTTGGGTCTTGAACGTGATTCCGAACTCTTAGTCGGGCTACGCCGTCAAATCAAAGTTTTCCGCGGTTTCGGTGGCAAAGTTCTTATCAAATCCGAACTCCTTGATTTTGTCAAAGCTTTGGCTGTACCTATCGATCTTATAATAGATGGTCTCCTTGGACTCACGATGTCTTTTGAAGAACTTCGAACTAGTGATCAAGCTACAGCATACGAACTTATTGAATGGGCCAATCGAAATAAAGCAGCTGTTCTCGCCATTGACATTCCTACAGGTATTGATCCCACGAGTGGTAAAGTCAGTATCATTGATGGACGAAAACTATATATCCACGCGAGATATGTTGTTGCAATGGGAGCGCCTAAGAAAGGTTTATTAGAAGCAATGAGTATGGGTGAGGGAGTTGGCGATGAGGAAAGGTTAGGATTAGGGATTACGAGTGGGAATGTGAAGGCGAGTGTTGAGTGGCAACTTTT
Organism: Myriosclerotinia scirpicola; assembly: GCA_002162505.1. Taxonomy (NCBI): domain Eukaryota; kingdom Fungi; phylum Ascomycota; class Leotiomycetes; order Helotiales; family Sclerotiniaceae; genus Myriosclerotinia; species Myriosclerotinia scirpicola. Next base: position 1,930 of record NGKG01000035.1, on the reverse strand, counting down.
TGTTGCGGATATTGGGTTAGGGATGGCGGTTTGGAAGAAGGCCGGAACGAGAGTTAGGAGAGGAGTGGAGTTTGAGGGAAGTTGGGTATTAGGGATGAGATTTCAAGGTGGAGCGGGACTTGAGTAATTTTTGAGTCTATTCGGTTCTTGCTGGGACGATCATTTGGTTTGCAGAAGGTATGGCATTAAAAAGCATATGTTTGGGACGGGGACGGGGAGTGGAAATGGATAAATAGCATTAGCATGGCGTTTTACCTGTTGCATATTTTTTGGTATTGGCCAGCTAATTGGCTAAGCTGGTTGGTTTCCTAGGAATGGGATAAGAACGAAACGTAACGAAAAGGTACATCCTTACAGACGTAAACGACGTGTTAAGGCGGCTCCTTCGTGGATCGATGGGGCAATAACTTTATGGAAGAAGAGAGTATGATAGATATCGATCTCATTATCGTTATCAACATCATTATCAATGTCATGAAATATACAGTTTAAAGTACTTTTCCAAGTGAAAATTTAACGTGTGATGTATCATGCAGCTTGCCTGATCACTTTGGGTGATAGGTAGTGATTTGGAAGTATATCAGCTACTTTGTGGACACTACTATACAAGGAAGAGCAAATAACATTCTATCTATACATGATATATACTCTCGAAGTTGAATCAGACAAGAAGAATGTTGGAAGGTTAGAAGGTTAGAAAGTTAGAAAGTTGTAAATATAAACTTGGAGGAATGCTCCTGAAACCTGGGTTAACACTTGGATTTATATGTAGGTAGGTATTGAATCTAGTTGTACTTCGTATTCGAGTATAAGATTAAGACTTACTGTATGTATCTTGTATGGCTGGCTCTATGGGTATGAGTATACATCAAATCAATTATTAGATACTTATACTTTTCTTATATATCTGGATTTTATTGTTGATCTTTCTTTTTTAACTTTCATCTTTATTAAATTAGATTAGATTAGATTAATGTTTATGTATATTTCATATATTTAACAATTTGTATGAAGTACGAAGTATGATCTTATATCTTACATCTTGCTCGATTACATTGCACATATATATTAAAGCCAGCGTTTCAACGGTATGACTCACCAACGTATAACCTCATATATCTTACCAATTATCCATTATCCATCATCGAAGTATAATAAACAATCCAGATATCTGAAATAAAAGTTTATACAATCTTGACGTACAGACTGTATAGTAGATAGGAATCATTGGGTACTATACCTATATCAATATTTAAATTCTATGTTGTTGGAGACTTGGATTATATCATACGAGAAGATAACCTTATCGGCTAATTATGATTTATCCCATCCTTTCTACGACGTATATACCCACCTCCATTACCGGTATTCTTCTCAAACTTATACATAAATACTCAACCCCCGGGATCATCTGTATCGAGGAGATTTATTCGTACTCTTTACCTGTCTACAACCCTATCTACAACTAACCCCCAACCAACTCCCCAACGCAAACCCCAAAATGACCTCCCCAGCCCCCCTCTCCGCCCCCGACTTCAAAGACATGTACTCCTCCCTCGGCAGCAACTACGAAACGGCTTTTGCGCAGAATGCCGGCTTGCTAGCTTTTCTCGAAAAGGTTCTTGATCGTGAGTGGTTTTTATCTGGTTTTGTTTGTTTGTTTGTTTGTTTATGAGGTTTTGTCTTTTTTGGTTTCTGGAGGGTTTTGGATGTTTTTTATGGGAGGGAAAGGGGGATGGCGAGGGGAGAATGATTGTATATGATATGATATGATATGTGTTTGTTTTGATTATTGAGTCTCTATTTGATTTCTATTTCTGTTTGCTATTTATATTTTATATCTTATATCTTTATATTTTTCTTCTTCTTCATCGTTATATCATCTTCCCCCCGTCCTTATCCATCCCTCATCCCCATTCCCATCCCCATC
>NGKG01000034.1:323122-333367 GCA_002162505.1 Myriosclerotinia scirpicola | reverse complement strand
TTCTTTTTAAATATAATCTTTTTTATATAATCTTTTTAAATATAACCTTTTTAGATATAATCTTTTTAATATAATCTTATTAATATACATTTTTTAATATATATTTTTTAATATATTATTTTTCATATACTTTTTTTTAATATACATCTTTTTAATATATATCTTTTTAATATATATCTTTTTAATATTAATCTTTTTAATACTAATCTCTTTAATAATAATCTTTTTAATATAATAATTTCTAATTTTAAATCTTTTTATTTAAAATATTTTAATTTAAATTTCTTTTTATAATATTCTTTTAAGTATACCTTTTTTATAATATTTTTTTTATTTAAAATCATTTTATTTATAATCATTTTATATAATACTCTTTTTCAATATATTTATTTAATATAATATTTTCAATATAATTCTTTTAATATAATCTTTTTAATATATTTTTCATTTGATAATACTCTTTTATTTAAACTTTTCTTAAATATAATCCTTTTAATATAATCTGTTGAAGTTTCTAATTAGTTTTATATAAAACGATTTGAAAAATAAGTAAAGGTAAATTTAATAGTATTTGATTAATTAATTAAAAAAGATAAAAAAGTTAAGCTTTTTTATATAAGTTTATATGCTTAATTTAAACAAAGAAAAATATTAGACCTAATTAAATCTAACTTTTATATGATACAATTATTAACTATTTCTAATATATCTTTTAATTAGTAATATAAGTAGTATATAAATATAATAAACAGAGTTCTTTCTTTTTTAAACATTTTTTGCTATTATTTATTTCTTTTTATTTAGTGTATTTCTTTGTTATCAATTGGAATGTTTTAAATCTTCAATATATAAATCTATTTATTTTAAAGCTTTTTTATATATAATATTTTAATGAATTTGGTGTATTTAATTAGTAAAAGTGCTTTTATTAATTCATTTGTAATTTGTTAATTTATTGAAATAAATTATAAATCTATATAATTTTGAGCAATTTGCTTTTGAATATAATAATATTTAATTACTATATATTTGGTCTTTTAATAAATTTCGAGATTCTTAATAAAAACTAAACTATCCTAATTATCCTTAATAATCTTAATCTTTTTGGATTCTGAAATAATATATCTAATTATTTTCAATTCAGCTAAAAATTACTGAATCTATAAAACTTTTTAAAAAGTTTTGTATAAACTATAATACTTTAATTCTATTAAACTCAAAATTACAATTAATTGTTTTTTAAATTATATAAAGATTACTTTTTTATATATAAAAAAAATATATCTGGAAATACTTTTTCTAAAAAAAAGATTTTTAATATAATTTAAATCTAAATAACTTTTAATAATATTATTATTATTTTTATTATAAACTATAATATAGTTAATAGTTTTAACTAAATATCTAAAAATATAATCGCAATACTTTATATAAATTTCTAAAGAATTAATTAAAAATTAATAAAATAAATTTACTATATAAATAATATCAATTTTAATATATAAAAAACCAAAAGATTTAATTTTAAATTAATATAATATAATAAATTATTTATTTATAATTTTATCATTTAAAACTATATTTTCTACTGTTTTAAAAACCATTAAAATAATCTTGGTTTTGCAATACTTAAATCCAAATTTAATTTTTTTTTTTAAATATATAAATCTTAATAAAAAGTAATTGTTTTATTAACTTTATTTTGATTAATTTTAATATTTAAAAAATAAAAAGTAAAACCTAAATCCTTCATTTTGAATACTTTTGCAAAATCAACTTTGAAAATTATATATTTTTTTATTCTTTTTATAATCAAAAAGTTATTAATATAAATTGTAATAATAATTTTTATAATATTATTAATATAAATATAATTATTAATTTTTAATAAAATAAAATCAAATTAAAAAAAAGCGATTTTTAACATTTCTTGTTATTATTTTAATGTTTATTTTAATTTGTATAAAGTTTTTAATAATAAATATATTCAAACAATTTTATTCTTGTTTTTTTTAGATTATTTAAATTTTACTTTATTTTGTTTTTAATATAATGATATTTTTATATAAACTAATAAGTTTTTTAATATAATAATATTAAAGAATATTATAATTATATTTATTTATTATAATTCAAAATTATATTTAGCTATTAATATTATAATTATTTTTTATAAAAAGTTTTTATATATTTTTATAAATATTTAATCAAAATTTTTTTTATATTATTGTTTAAAATTATAAATTATTTATTTAGTTTTGTATTTAACTATTTACTTTTTTTTTTTATATTTATATTGAAAAATATGTTTAGCTTGTAAAATTTTAATATTAGTAATATTAAACTTTTTAACCAATTTGAATATCTTATTATTCAATATAAATTGATATTTAATTTTGATAAACTTTATTTAATACTCCTTTTTTAACAATTTTATTACTTTATTGAATATTTTAAAATTATCTTTAAAATCGTTAAATATTATAATATAAATATTAAAAGCAATAATACATTTTTGTTTAAATGTTTTAATTTAAAATTTTTGGATTTTGTTTTTATTTTTAAATCCTTTTAAACATCCTTAATTATATTTTAATTTAAAAATAACTTTTAAAACATTATTAACATTAACTTAATTAAACATATTTTTGTTTTCCGAATTAGTATATTTATTAATTACTCTTAATAATTTATTAACTTTTGTAATTAATTTATTAAATTAAATATAAATAGAATTATTTATAAACGTTAAATTATTATTTTCAATATTATTTTTAATATTTTGATAATCATTATTATTTTTAATTAAATCAATAATAAAGTTTAATTCATTAAATCGAATATTTAACAATCTAACAATTTTATTCTTAACTCAAATTGGGATATATACTTTATATATATAATTACTTTTAAAACCTATTAATATTCCCTTTTTAGCTTTAAAAACAAATTTATCACTAATAACTTTTTTTTCTTTAAGAATATAAATATATATAATGCTTCTTAATACTTTTAAATAAAAGATATTTGAATAGTTATTAATATTAAACTTAATATAATTTATATAAGTTTTGTATAATGTGATTCTTTTAGGAAATATACGAATTGTTATATAATTTATAATATAAATTATTCTTTTAATAAGTTTTAGCTAAAGTATAAAAAGAATACTTATTTTAATAAAAGTAAAATATAATTTTTCCAAAATTAAGTAAATTAAATGTTTTGAAATATTATTTTGATTAAAAGCAAAAGGAATAATCAATTCTAATAATAAATTTAATTGTTTAATTATATAATTAAACTCAATAATTCCTTTATATTTATTTTTTCTATTTAATTTCTATAATTTAATTATAATTCTATATTAAATTTGTATATATTTATTTATTAAATATATTGTTTGTTTCATATCACCTTTTTTCTTGTAAATAAAAACAATACATTTTTTAGTTGCTTTGTTTATAAACAAAATTGCTTATTCAAAACTATTTATTCTAATTAAATAAATCTTGATTATATTTATATTTATTTTTTTAAATGGTTTTGTAGTATAATATTCAACATCTTTACAACGAATGCAATATAATTTTCCTAGTTTATATAGCTTATATATATCTTTTTTCCTATTAATAATTAAATCTTATTCTAAAAGTTCTTTAATTATTTTTTAAGTATTTTTAATATTTTAAAATAATAAATGTTTAAAACAACAATACTATATTTTTATAAGTTTTGGTATTAAATTTATTACAAATAAAAAAATAATTAAAAAAACATTAAAAACTTTAAACCTATTAATTAATTAAATATAAAAGTATTAATCAATTTAAAAAATTATTTAAGATTTTATATTTACTATTATTTTTAAATTATTCTTATTTGTATTAAATCTTATATATATATTTACATTCCAAAGTTTTAATCCAAAAAGTAGCTTAATTAAAAAATCTTCAAAATAAAAACAATTAATTAATATAATTGAATTTGTTATATTATTAAATATCTTATATTGAAGTATAATAATACTTTTTTTATTTGGGATAATTTTGTTATTTATAAATATTAATATTGTATTTTTAACTTCTTTTTTTAAAAAAGATTTGTAAATTTTAAAATTGTTTTGATTTTATATATAATAAAAGGATATTTTTATATTAAATAATTAAATATATTGTATATAATCCTTTTATTCTTTATCCTTATTAATTTGTAAAAAAAAAAGATTTAAATTAATATTGATGAATAGTAATTTTAATACATTTTTTGTTAAAATTAAAAATACCGAAAATTTATTAAAGTAGATTGAAAATAATAAAAAAATATTATATTTACTAATACTAAAATTCTTTTCTTTTTTATTATTATTATTATTATTTTTAATATTTTTAAAAGTTTTTTTCTATTTTTTTTATTTTAAATACTTTTTATTTAAATTATTGTTTTTCCAAACCTTTTTATTTTTTATATTTTTTAAATTATAAAAATATTATTCGATATGGTTTTTATAAGTAATAAATTTATTATAATAATTGTATTTGATTTTATTAATAAAATTGTTATTATTTTTTTTGTTTTTTTTACTACCATTTTTATTTTGTTTTATACTACAAGTTTTGTTTTCAAATATAGTAAAGCTTAATTCAAAAACTCTTTTATTTCTTTTTATCTTATTAATAAAATTATTAATTAGTTTATAAAGATTAATAATATGCTTATTGTTTTAAACTAAAAATGAATATTTATTTGTTTATATAGAAAAATGCTTAAAGGTTTTGTTAAAAAATTAAATATAGTAATTCAAATTCAAAAAAATGATTCCCAAATCAAAAAGTTGTATTATATTTAATTTGTATTTTGTAATAAATTTATTAATGAAATTGTAATTGTAAAGTTTTAAATTCAAAAATTGTATTTATTTATTAATATAAAAATAGTATTTTAAATTATAGTAATAGTTTTTAAGTAGTTTAATTATTTCTTTAATGTTATTGTATTTTTTAATTATTAAATTTGAAATATTCTATATTAAGTTGTGAATATTGAATTTTATCTTTGAATTTATTATATTTTAATGATTTTATAAATCAAATTCTTTTTTAAAATTAAACATTTTTTTTTTTTTATATTTGTTTTGATATAAGGATTAATAAGTTTATTTATATTATTTTTTAAACAATCTATTAAACTGTTTATATCTATTATATTCTTTATATTTTTTAATTAGATATTAATATTTTTTATACTTTTAAAGTATAATTATATTTGTAAGATTAGATTATTAAATACTATAATCGATGTTGATTTAGTTTTATTATTTATTTTTACTATTATAAGTTTTGTTAAAGTAAATAATATAATATCAAATAGTTTTTCCTTTTTAATATTTAAATTAAAATTACTTTAATTCCTTAAAAATAATGTTATAGTATTATATCTTTTCTTTTTTTGTTTTTACGCTTATTAATTTTTTAATTATTTTTTGTTTGAATTATTTATAAAAAAATTATTTTTATTGTAGTGTGTTATTAAGTTTAATAAAATACTAAAAATTCTTTTTTAAATTTATACTTTTGGGTTTATAATTTATTGAAATTCCTGATTAGTTTTATATAGAATAGCTTAAAAAATAAGTAAAGGTAAATTTAGTAGTATTTGATTGATTGATTAAAAAAGATAAAAGAGTTAAGCTTTTTTGTATAAGTTTATATGTTTGATTTAAATAAAGAAAGATACTAGATTTAATTAGGCTTAACTTTTATATAATACGATTGCTGACTATTTCTAATATAATTTTATTAATATATATTTTTTAATATATATTTTTTAATATATTATTTTTAATATACATTTTGTTAATATATATCTTTTTAATATTATCTTTTTAATATAATCTTTTTAATATAATCTTTTTAATATAATCTTTATAATATATATCTTTTTATTTATAATTCTTTTTATTTATAATTTTTTTATTTATACATCTTTTTATTTATAAATCTTTTTAATATAAATCTTTTTATATATATAATCTTTTTAATATATAATTTTTATTTATAATCTTTTTATTTATATATCTTTTTATTTATATATCTTTTTATTTATCAATCTTTTTATTTATTAATCTTTTTTATTTATAATTCTTTTTATTTATAATCTTTTTCTTTATAATCTTTTTATTTATAATCTTTTTTTTATATATTTTTTTCTTTATATATCTTTTTATTTATAATCTTTTTATTTATAATCTTTTTATTTATAATCTTTTTATTTATAATCTTTTTTTTATAATCTTTTTTTTTATATATTTTTTTCTTTATAAATTTTTTTTTATAATTCTTTTTCCTTTATACTTTTTTTTTATTTATAATTCTTTTTTTTTATTTTTTTTTATTTTTTAATCTTTTTTATTTCTTAATCTTTTTAATTTATCAATTTTATTTATTTATTAATCTTTTTAATTATAAATCTTTTTTATTTAATTAATTAAAATTATATATATTATATAACTTTAACTTTAATTTTTTATTTTAATTTTAATATAATTAATTAAAATCGTATATATATTAATTATATATATTTCTATATACTTTTGAATATATTAAACGAAATATTTATTTAACTAATTAGAATCATATATATATTAATTATCTGTATTTTTCAAAATCCTAATCTAACTAATTAGAATCGTGTATATTATATAATTTTAAACCTTAAATTCAACTTTTAACTTTAATTTAAAATAATTAATAATTTAATAATTATTAATTCAAATTTAATAAAAATTATATTATTATAAAGTTTTTAATTAATTTTTCAAAATATATTATTTAAAATCTATTTCTTTTATAATAATTATTAATTATATTATTTATTATATTAAACCTATTAATTTCAAAATAATATTCCTATATAAAGTATTTATACTTTTTTTAACTATTCAAAAATATACATTTTTTATTTAATATATTTTTTTTGATTAGTAAAATTATAAATAATTAAATATTTTATAATATATATAATAAAAATAAGTTTATTAAATTTTTTAAAAAAAAAAATGTTAAAGTTTTTAATATATTGAAAAATTTAATTACTAATTAATATTTAAGGAAGGATAGAAGAATTATTAATATAAATTTATTGAAAATTAAAACATATAATTAATTTATTTTGATTATTTATAATTTTTTTTAGTTTTTTTAATTTACTAATATATTAAAAATAAAAAATAAAACAAAAAAAACAAAACTAATTAATATTGAAAAAGGTTATATATAAACAATATATTAATTTGTATATCTAATACTACTTTTAAGTTTATTTTCAAATTTATTTTTAAATTTATTTTTAAGTTTATTTTTAAATATATTTTTAAAAGAATTATTAATTTTATTATAAAGTTTATTTTTAAATTTAATATTAAATTAAATTACTTTTTATATTTTTTTTTTTTAATTATACAACAAATTGTATTATAAAAGTATTAGGATCAAAAAAAAAATCGAAACTTTATATAAAGTTTTGAATATTAATAAATAATTTAAATATTATAATATTTTTAATATTAAATAATAAATAAAATATAAGTTTTTAAGTTTTTATAAATAATTAAAATATATTAAAAATTTGAATATTAAAAAGTAATAAAGATATATTGAAAATATAAGATAATAAAGATTTGTTAAGAATATTAATATTTTCTAATTTAAATTTAAATTTAATATTATAATTATTTATATTCAAAGATTGTTTTTTAAAAAGTTAAATAAATTATTAATATTTATACAAATTATATATTAAAATATTGTATATATACTTTAATATTGCTTTTATTATTTAATAATTTAATACTTTTTTTTAAATATAGTTTTAATAATTTAGTAAAAGTATTTATAATCTAATAAATAAAATTAATTTTTTGAAAAAGTTTTTTTTTATTGTGTAAACTAATATTAATTGTAAATTTTGATTAATAAATTTGTTTTTTTAAAAACTATTTGTATAGTATTGTTGTTATTATTATTGTTATTATTAATAATAATATAATATTTATTATTTTTAATGTAAATAAAAAGATTATAATCTTTAAGCTTTTTTTTGTTTTATTTTAAAATAATTTAAAGTTTATATTAGATTTTATTTTTAATCGATTTGTTAAATTTGATACTATTATTTTAATTATATATACTAAAATATTTTATCCACGTTTTCCAAATTTAAATATTTAATTTATAAATAATAAACTTTTTTATAAATCTTTATTATTTATTAAAATATTTATAAATATTTTTATTAAATTTGAATTTTTTTTGTTATATCAATAATAATAAACTATTTTTGTTAATATATATAATTAAAAACGAAATACAAAAGTTTTTAATAAATATAAATTTCTATTACTAAAAGTTTTACAAATTCTTTTAAGAAATAGTAATTCATTTTTTTTATTTAAAATTGCTATTATTATATTCGTTATTACTTTTAATATTGTTAAGTATATTTATATTATTATTCTTTTTTAAAGCAATATTAAATAAAATAAATCAATTTTTGAAATTTTAGTATTTTTTTTTTTCTTGAATTTTATTTTAATATTTCTTTTAAAAAGCTTTAATTATTAAATTTTTTAAAAAAATCTAATACTATAAAATACTATATTTAATAAATAACTTGTAATCGAATAAAAGTAATTCAATTTTACAATTTTTGTTTTTAATATTTGTAAAAGCTTTAACAAACTTTTTTTAAAAGGATTTGATTAATTTATTTATATTAAAAAAAAAAAAAAAAAACATATATATTATAAAAAAATAAATTGATTAAAAATTTTGAAAAATGGAAATGTTAATTAATTAAAAATAAGTTTTTTGTAAAGCTAAAACTTAAAAAAAAATTGTTATATTAAAACTAAAATATAGAAAATGTAAAGTAAAAGCGATATTTATTTATTTAGTATTTATTTAGTTTTATAATATAAATATAAAGTTATTAAGTAGTTATTGAATAAGATTTAAAATAGTATTATTTGTAGATTTATTTTTTTGATTTATTTTCAATTATTTATATTTTATTATTAATACTAATTATAATTATAATAAAATTAATTTTATAATATATTATAATATACTAACAATTAATATAAAGTTTCTTAAATCCTATTATACAAAAACAAATCGAATACTTACTAATAATAAAAAAGATTTCAATTGCAAATTGCTTCAAGCTAATAAATAATGTTTGAAAACTATCTTTACAAAAAGCAAATATTGAATTATAAAATTATATTGATTTTAATAAAACTTAGATTTATTTGCAATCTATTTATTTATTTAAATATTATTAATTTTACTTTTAAAAGAAAAAGTTTAATAATCAATATATTCGAAATCAAATTTCAATTTTATTTTTATTATTAATTATAATTTAACAATTTACTAAACAATTAAAAGTTACCGCTTTTTCTTTTTCTTCTTTTTTTATAATAATAAATATTAATTATTATTATAAATTTACAAAATTACTTAAAGTTTTAGTTGCATTTGCATAATTATTAAACATTATAAACCTTTCTTTTTTAGTATTTTTATTAATATAAATAACTTAATTACAAAACAATTTGAATTTAACAATAATTATCTTTTATTAGAATATTAACAATATAAATAAATAATTTATAGAAAACAAATCTAAGTTGTTTTTTAATCTTATATTCAAAATATTTTATAGATTGGATTACTTTTAAAAAAAGGTTTTTAAAATAATATAAAAGAAATAAAAGTTAAAAAATATAAAGAAATTTATTTAAAACTAAAGAAAAAATAATAGTAATAAATTAAAGTAGGAAATCTTTTAATTTAAAAATATTTGGTTTTATAAAAGTTTAAATAAAAAAAAATATAAAATAGTAAAAAATATTAAAAATATATAAAATATAGAATTTGTTTTTTTTGGTTTTAATATAATTTAATCAATAATATTTTTAGAAAGATACTTTACAATTCCAAAGTTACTATTATAATAATTTGTTATAATTTATTAATAATACTTTTATAAAAAATTCAAAGAACCTTTTTTTATTACAGCTTTTTTAGAAAATCTAAAAATAAATATATTTTTTAGAAAATCTAAAAATAAATTTTTTTTTTAAAAAAATCTAATTTTTATTTTTTAGAAAATCTAAGAATAAATATATTTTTTAAAAAATCTAAAAATAAATATATTTTTTAAAAAATCTAAGAATAAATT
>NGKG01000034.1:311829-323022 GCA_002162505.1 Myriosclerotinia scirpicola | reverse complement strand
TTTTTTTTAAAAAATCTAATTTTTATTTTTTAGAAAATCTAAAAATAAATATATTTTTTAAAAAATCTAAGAATAAATATATTTTTTAGAAAATCTAAAAATAAATATATTTTTTAGAAAATCTAAAAATAAATATATTTTTTGAAAAATTTGATTTTTATTTTTTAGAGAATCTAAAAATAAATATATTTTTTAGAAAATCTAAATTTTATTTTTTGAAAAATTTAAAAATAAATTTTTTTTATAGAAAATCTAATAATATATAAAATCTTTTTTTAATTTAAGTTTTTTTAGAAAATCTAAATAATTTTATAAATAGTTATAATAGTTTATTAATAAATAAATATATAATATATATAATTGATAAATAAATATAGTTTATATTACTAATAATAAATAAAATAAAAGTTTTAAAGTATAATAAAAGAATCAATTATTAATACTAAAGAATAACAAATTGAATTATAAAAATAAATTTTATATTAAATGTTTATAATACTTATAAAGAATATCAAAATCAATAAATAAATTATTTTATTAAATAAATTAAATGTATAAATATTTAAAATATAAAAGTTATACAAAAAAAGCTTTATTTATTTATTTAAATAAATATTTAAATATTTAATTGTTTAAATATAAAAACATATTTTCTATTTGTACAATATTTTATATTTTAATAATTTTGATTTATTTTATTAAAATATATTATATCTAAAAAAATTAATAAAAATAGAAGATTAAAAAAGCTAAATAATAATTATAAAAAAAATAGTAAATAATATTTTATTTATTAAATTTGATTTATATTATAATTAATATTATTATATTTTTTTAAATATTTTAAAAACAAAAAAACTAAAGGAATTAGTTATATTACAAATAAAAGCTTTAAAAGATTTATATTTGCTTAAAAAAACCCAAAAGAAAATTAAAACTATAATTTAAAAACTTATCCCAAAATTATTAATTTTAATAAAAAGATATTTTAAGTATAAACTTTAAGTTTTTTAATTAGTGGTATTTAAGAATTTATTAGTTTTTAATATCAAATATTGTTGTTAATTAAATATATTTAATTATTATTAAAAGAAAATTTTCACAAAGTTTAATAAGTAAACAAAAAAGCAAAAACTATATTTTAACAAAAATAATAAAAATATTTTCAAAATTTACAATAAAGTTTGTTTAATAGTTTACAATAACATATTAAAAAAAAAAAAACAAAATAAAAAAGCCTAGTTAAACTAAACAATATTGATTTATTTAAATTCGAGTTTAATTTTTATAAACAAAATATATATAAAATCAAAAAAAGTAAAAAGATAATCAATCATTTAGTTATTAAAAATTAATACAAAATTAAAAAAAGATTCTAAAAACTTATATTTATTATACTATTAATAAAATTAGATTTAATATTAATAAGTATTAAATAATAAATATAAAAAATCTAAAAATAAAAGTATTAGTTTATATAATAAATAATTAATTAATAGTACTAAAAGGAAAAAGGAAGTTAAAAGAATTTCAAAACTATTTTAGTTTTTAATTAAATATATTATACAAATACAAAATAAAAAATGTTTATAGTTTTGATATATTCGATTTTAGAAATTACTATTAAAAATAAAAATACAATTAAATATTACTTAATAAAATATATATTTCTTAAATCTAAAAAATTTCTAAAATTGCAAAACAAAATAAAAGTTTTTTTTATTATTAAAAAATTGAAATACTATCCAAAAGTTGCAATACAAATATTATTACAATATTTAAAACTTTATCTTATACAAAAGAAAAAAAAAAAAATAATTAAAATATTAAAAATATTAAAAATATTAAAAATATTAATAATACTAATAATATTAAAAATGTTAAAAGTATTAATAATAATAATATCAATAATATTAAAAATACTAACAATACTAAATTTAACAAAATTTAAACTTCAACAAATTTTTTCCAAAAACAAATATAAATTATTAACAAATTTTACAAATTATAAAATAAAAAAACAAATTTAAAAAATTTATACAAATCAAATATTACACATTTAAAACAACAAAATATAAAGTTAGTTTATACTAAAAATAATATAATAAGCTAAATAACAAATAAAAAAAATTTATATATTAAAAAAACAAAGAATATAAAGAATAACCAATTTGTATATCAAATTTATATTATATTATAAAAAAAAACTATTAAATTCTAAAATTTAAATTAAAAACATTTAAACCAAAATAATAAAGTTTTAAATATTATAGTTTCTTCAATTACTAATAATAATAGAAATATATAATCCATAAACAAACTAATAAATATTATTATAAATACAAAAAAATTTAATAATATATTTTTCTATAATCAAAACAACAAAAATATCAATAAATCGAATACTAATTCTTCAAAATTATAAAAACTTTAAAACTATCCATCTAGAAATACTTTCAAAAATTTGCTATTTATAATATTTAAAAAACCTTATAATTACTTTTCCAAAAACAAAAAAAGTATTTTGCAAAACCTTTAATCCTTAAACAAAATATAAAAACTTTTAAAAAAAAAAAAAAAATCAATCAAAAAAAGCAATAAAACAATTACAAAAAAAATTTAAAAATAATATTAAAGAATTATTAATTTAAAAAAAGAAATTTAAAATTAAGAATAAAAATAAAAATTATAAGATTTAATTTATAATAAAGTTAAAAAAACAATTATTAAATACTTTTAAAAATAGCAAAAAAAATAATTATAAAAATCAAAAAAAAAAATAAGCAAAATAATACATTTTTCTTACTTTTTTTGCTTTTTATTTCAAAAAATAAAAAAAAACTTTCTAAAAAATTAAAAGTATAAAAATAATAAATAAATTGTTATTAAAAATAATAAAAATATTAACTTTTTTTTTATTTATATTTACTATTTTAATTTGTTTATTATATTAACAAAAATCTTTCCAAAATAAACCTCTTTACTCTACCACTTCAAAATTATATACTAATTTAACTAACTATTACAATAACTTATTTAACATTTTATTCTTTCAATTTATAATTTATTCAATACCTTATTTTCAAAATTTACAATCAATTCAACACCTTATTCATTAAACCTCATCTTTAAGATTTATAACTAATTCAATACTTTATTTATCAAACTTTATTTTTTTTAACATTAAATTTATTTTTTTAATATTATAACCTATTTAATACTTCAATTTTAACATTTTTTATTAACTTTTATTTTATTATATTATAATTTTTTATTTATTATAATATTAAATTATAAAAATGAAAATAAAAGAAAAATATTTATATTAATAAATAATTTTCAAATTAATAAAGTTATATTAATTAAAATTACAAAAATATTAGCTAAAAAAAAATACAAAAAAAAACTTAGGAATTTTTAAACAAATTTAATTAAAAATAAAACTAACCTATATAAACAAATGTTTAATAAAATAAAAACAATTAAAAATTAAAATACAAAAACGAATTAAATTATAATTTAAATTTAAAAACTAATAAAAATATAAATTTTGAAAACAATAATAATAATTTTAATTTTTTAAATTCAAATTTCAAGCTTTATAAGTTCTTTTTCTTTAATAAAAAAAAATCTACATCAAAATATAAAAGTAATTGATAGGAAATTATTTTTTTATTAGTTAGTACTATATTTAATAATAAATATAATTATTTTAATAAAAACTTTAAAAAAATTTAACTTTTATATTTATCTTTATTTTATAATTTAAGTTTTTTTATAATTTTAGTTTTTATTTATTTTTTTAATTTGTTAATAGGTTTTCTAATACAAGAAACTATTAAGTATTATACAAATTATAAAAAGAGCAAAATTATTATTATAATAAAACAAAAATATTTTTTAACAAGTTAATAATAATTTTTAATATTTTATATAATTTATTATTAAATAATAATTAGATTTAATAAATTTTAAAACTAAAGTATTTTTACTTTTTATAAATCTTATATATTATATAAATAATTTTGATTTAACTTTAACTATTATAATAATAAAAGTAATATAATATTATTATTAATAAGAATTTTGTTTTTAATTAAAAAGCTTAAACAAAAAATAGCGATTATATATATTTTATTATATTAATATTAAAAATTATTTAGAATTTTTAATTTTAAATAAAACTGAGGAATATGATATATTATTGTTATTTAAAAAAGATTTGAAAAGAATATATTGTTTTTATTTTAATTATTTTATTAAAGAATAAAATAATCTAGTTTATTATAAAGTAGATAAATATTATAACTAAAAATATAAACTAAGATTAGGGGATTTAAAAAGAAAAGTTTGCTTTATTAACAATTTGTTTATTTTAGATTTTTTTGTTTTATTTAAATCTTTTAAAAAACTTATTAAAAAAGTAAAATAAGATATAAAAAAAGTATACTTTTATTATTATACAATATTAGAAATATTTAAAATTAAAAAGAATAAAGTAGATTTATCAAAAGTAAATTAAATTAGTATAATGAATTTAATATATGAATATAAAAAAACATTAAATATTATAAATTTATATAATCAAAAACTATTTAAATATATAATTCATTTAATTAAATGTTTAATTGATAAGATTTTTATAAATAAATATTTCATTTTGTATTATAATATTAAATATTAGTTAGTAAAATATTTCAAATTAATATATTTTAAATTAGCTAAAAAAATATATATTTATATAAATACATTTTATATATACATTTACTTTTTAAATTACTAATTGAAATTTTCTTTTTATCAAACTATTAAATATATATTGAATAATGAAAAGTATATAAAACAAGATTATAATAGTAAATTATATTTAATAGTTTTTATTACATTTTTTATATTAACGAATTAGAAAAAGACTATTATAAAATATATATTTTATATAATTTAGATTTATAACAAACAAATTGGAATTTGGTTTATATAAAAATATAATCGAATTAAAATTTAATTAATTGATAATAAATATATTATAAATAATGTGTTAACTTCAATTTGTAATATATTATTAAAAAAACTTTATAAATTTAAATTAAAAAAACTTATTTCTAACAATAATGTTTTATTTGAAAATATAAATAAAAAGCAGTTTGATTTTTATATTAGTTTTAATAAATTAATAATAGATTTAAAAAAAAGTAAGTTATTTATTCAATTCTAATAACTTTTTGATTATAAAACTAAATTAAAAGTTTAAATAAATAAACTAATATAATAAGATTTAGTATAATTTTATTTAATATTAAAAATAAATATAAATTTTATAAAATATAGGCCGAATAAATATTGATTTTTTTATTTTTTTAGATTTCGAATTTTTTTAGAATAGTTTAAGGATATAAAATAGTTTATAAAAATAAAGTTTATTAAATAAAGTTAAAAATAAAAAAACTAAATAAATAAAAATAAATGTATTAAAAGTTTTTTGGTTTATATAAAAATATACTTTTTGGATACTTTTGTAAAACAATTTTGTTTAATATATATTAAATATATATTTAAATTTTATTATATATACTATTGATATAATATAAAAAATATTTAAGTAATCTTAAAATTGAAAGTTGTTATTTTTTAATGTTTGTTTATTTTGTAAAACAAACTAAAATAGATTTGAAAAGTAATAGCTAAATTATTAGAAAAAAACTAAAATTAATTTACAATTATTATAAAATCTTTTTATAAGAATAATATTAAAAAGAATATTAATCAATAAATTTGAAAGTATAAAATATTAAAAGCTATATTTTTAAACAAAATAGAAAACTTATTTATTTTTAAATTATTTACAAATATAAAAATATTACTAAAAATAAATGTATAGTATTATATATCTTATATAAATAAACAAATGAAATTTTATACTAAATAATAGATTTATAAAGTTAAAGTTTAAATATAATTAATAAATAATTTTATAATATTATTAAAAAAATGTAATAAAAATAATGATTACTTTCGAAAATAGTAATATAAACAAATTCTATAAGTAATTATAGCAATACAAAGTTTTTTGAAATATTTTATAAACATTATTAAATCTAAAATAATTGATTTATTATATAATAAATTAAATTGGAAAACTATATAAAAAAGATTAATAAAGTTAAAATTAATTAAAAATCAATATTAATTAAAACTTAATTTCTGTTTATTATTTAATAGTTTTATAATATTATATAAAACTAATTTAAATATTAAAATAACAAAAATAGATATAAATAATAGAATTAATTTACAAATTTTTAATATTAAAATAAATAATTTAAAAATAAAAATAAACAAAGATTAAAAGTTAAATATTATAAATAAAAATATAATAATAATTATTGAAAATAAAATAATTACAAAAAATATTATTAAGTTTGATAATAATTTTAAAAATATTATTAAAATAATATTCAAATTATATATTTTAAATAAAAAGGATATTAATAAAAGCTAATAAATAATTAGAAATTATATTATAAATCAAATCTCTTTTATTTTTATAATAATCTTTAATACTTTTTATATAATAAATTAATTAATTAGTAGTTTATATAATAATATATATATAAATAA
Source organism: Myriosclerotinia scirpicola (assembly GCA_002162505.1). NCBI lineage: Eukaryota > Fungi > Ascomycota > Leotiomycetes > Helotiales > Sclerotiniaceae > Myriosclerotinia > Myriosclerotinia scirpicola. The sequence goes on along the minus strand of NGKG01000034.1, from coordinate 316,404 downwards.
TATTTGAAAGTGAAATATTAAAAAACAATTATAAAATATTATATTTTCTTTTTTTTGGATTATTTTTTTTATAATATTATATTTTTTGTAATTTTATTTTTTTTTGATTTTGAAAACTTTTATATTTTTTTATTATTTTTATAATATTTAAATAAACTTTTAAAAAGTTAATAAAAAGATTTTCCTATTAAATTTAACAATTTAATATCTTTTGAATTTTTTAATTTAGATATATAATTTAAATTTTTTTGAATAAAATTCATATTTTCGAAATTAGGAATTTTTGTAGTAATATAAAAATTAATATTATTTAAAATAACTAATTGATTTGTATTAAACTTTTTAAATTATTTTATTTATTATTTTATATTTATTCTTTTACTTTTTAAATAATATAATATTAATACGATTTTAATAAATTAAATATATAATTATAAAGTTGAAAATAGTAATAAAGTAGAAGATAATAGTTAAGATAGTAAAAATATTGAAGTTAAATATAACAAAAAAACTAAAAGATATAATATAATTAAAATATATATTAAAATTGGAAAATATATTAAAATTGAAGAATATAATTAAATTGCAAAATATAATAAAGTTAAAGAATATAATAAAATTACAAAATATTATAAAGTTGAAAAATATAATAAAATTAAATATAATAAAGTTAAATGTGGTAAGATTAAAAAATATAATAAAATTGAATATAATAAAATTAAATATAATAAAATTAAATGTAATAAGATTAAAAAATATAATAAAATTAAATATAATAAAGTTAAAAGATGTAATAAAATTGAATATAGTAAAGTTAAATATAATAAAATTGGATATAATAAAATTGAATATAATAAAATTAAAAAATATAATAAAGTTGAAAGATATAATAAAAGAGGTAATAAAGCTAATTTTATAATAAATCGAATTATTTTTAAAGATAGATTTTGATTAAATAAAATTAAACTATTTTAATTAAATATTAGTAATTTATTAATGAAATAATTATTTGGATATTTATTATAATTAAATTTTATATATAATTCAATATTAAATAAATTATAAAGTAAATTCAATAAAATTAATTAAATTTAAAATATTTTTAATTTAAAAAAAATTCATTTTTGATATTATTAATCTTAATTATACTTATAACTTTCAAGTTTTTGTTTTAATCAGTTTAATATTATATATTTTTTTAAAGTTATATATAATATTTTATTTTTACTAGAATTTATAAGATTATATTTTATACATATATAAATAAGGGAAATCTTATTTGTTAATAATAAATTTATTTGTTTTTAAAATCTATTTTAAAAATCTTACAAATATAAATAAATATTTATAAATAATTATAATAAAGAAATATATTATTACAATTAAAAAAAAAACTTTTAATAGTTTTTATTTAAAAGAAATTTAAATTTTATTATAATAAATAAAAAGAATGATTATTGAATATAAATTAATATAAATATTTTGTAATTATAATTTGTTTATTAATTAAATATATTTAAGCTAAATTATATTAATTAAATTTAAAACTAAACAATTGAAAATCTTTTTAACAATCTATTTAATAAATATTATAAAGCTAATCTAATATTAATTTAACTTAAAAATATTTGTAATTTTAATATTTTGATTAGATAATTACTTAATAATAAAACTACTATTATTATCTACAAAAAATATTGTTTTATTTACAATTTTTATATTTATTTTCAAAAAAATCTTTTGTTTTACAACAAATAGTAAATAAATATAAATATATAATATATTGTATATATAATATTTTTAATTTGCAATTAGCTAACTAAATAAATATATTGGTAATATAATATATATTATATTTAAAAATTATACAAAATGTAAATCGTTAATATAATTTAATTAAATAAAACGTATAACAAAATATATAATAATAATAAGTTTAAGATAAACAATATAAATATATAATTATTTTTATAAAAATTTTTTATTAATCCAAAATGTTTTATAAAAAAAACTAATTGCAAATAATATTAAACTTTAAAGTTAAAAAAATTTGGGCAAAAAAAGTAATAGAATTCTTAATTGATTTATTATTAAACAAAGAATCTTTTTAATATTATTATTATTATCATTATTATTATTATTAACTATAATAAACTAATTAAAATTAAATAGTATTATTACTTAATTATTTTTATATATTTAGCAAATTAATATAATAAAAACTTTTTTATTATTTATTATATATTAACATTTTTATTTAAATAATATATATATTTGTTTATTTGAATAATAATTGCTATATACTAAACTTATTATTTTATATATATATTTTATCTAATTAATTTATTTTTGCTTTAAAATTTTTATTTATTTGGAAATTAATATAATATTTTTAAAGCTTTTACTTTTATTTTACTAAATCAATATTATTATCCTACCCACTTTACAAAAAATTATTAGAAATATTAATTATATACTTTAAATAACTTCAAAATATTTCTTATTTATAATTTAAAATAAAGAATTTATTTAAAAATTTATTAAAAAGGTTTTAAAAAATATATTATTAAAAGTAAATATATTCTATACATTTATATATTTTTTAAATATAAATTTATAATTTTAATTATAAATAGTTATATTCAACTTTTTTTTTAATACAAAAAACATTTATATTAATTTGAATAAAATTTATAAAGTTATTTATATTACTTAATATATCCCTAACAACTTTTATAACTTTAAAAAATTAAAATCTTTTTATTTAATAACTTATAACAATTTAAAAGTTTTTAATTATTATATTTTTAATAGATATAATTATTTTTTTGATTTTTATTTGTTTATAAACTATAAACTTTTATATTGATTTTTTAAAAAGTTTAATAAGAAAGAATAAAAAAATAATAAGTTTAATATAATAAAAATAATTCAATATTAAATTAAATAATAAATTAAAAAAAAAATTAAAAATTTTATATAATTTAAAATTAATTTATAATGTATAAAAAATAAAAAAACAATTTGTAAATTTATTTTACAAAAATATTCTTATAAATCTATTAGTAATAAAGCTTTATAAACTATATTTATATATATTTTAATAAACTTCAAAAACTAAAATAAAAAAATTATATAAAAAAAAACTATTATTAATTGTAATTTTGATAATACAATTATTTATTAAAAGTTTTTTAATAATAAAATTATAAACAAAAATAACAAATAGAAAGATTTTAAATCTATAAATATTGTAAAAAATATTAAAAAAAAAGTTAAAAAGAATTTAAAGGATTATTTTAATTAAAATTTAAATACAATAATTTTATAATATTGAAATATAATATAAAGGATTTATTTTTTTTAATATTTAATATTCCTTATTTTAATTATTATATATACTTAATTAATACTATATATAATCTATTTAAAATTAAAAGTAAATAATAAAGAAAAAACGAAATAAAAAAAAAGGCTAATTAATCTACAATTAGTTTTTTTTATTTAATTTCTTTAATATTAATATTTAAATTATTTTTATTACTTTTTGGTTTACTTTTTTCAAATTTTAAAAGAATATTTCTGTAACCAATTATATAAGTTTCTTGTTATAACATTATTGTTATTAAAATATATTAATTAATTTTATTTATTTTTATAAAGAATTGATTTTTATTTAATAATTTAATATTTGTTTTATAATATATTATTTAATTTTTTTATTATTATTAATTATAAAAATATTATTTTTATTCTTATTTTTTTATTACTTTTTTATTTATATTAATCTTTTATCGATTTTATATATAAAAATTTATAAATATATTTAATAATCCAACAATTTCTTTTTATTTGATATTCAAAACTTTACATTTTATTGTATTTATATTTATTAAATTTAACTTTTTATATATTTTTATTTTTAACAAAAAAGAGATTTAAAAATTATTTATAAAATTAAAAAAAAGATAGAAAAAGGAAATAAGAAAAGATAGTTGAATAATAAAAGATTAAATCAAGATATAAAAGTTAATCCAAAAATATATTGTTTTTCAATCTTAATTTTTTATACTTTTTTTAAAAAACCAAAAAGAATAAAATAGTTTGTAAAATTAAATAACTTTTTATTTATTTATTAAAAAGCAATAAAATAGATTACAAAAAATTCTTTATTTTTGATAGCTTTTATAAATATTAAAAGAATATTATATTAATTTTATTAATATTTAATATTTTATATTTATACAAAACCAAAAATTTAAAATTTATCTTAATTTTTATTTTTAAATTCTATTAATTTTAATAAAAATATATAAATATTTAAAATTCTTTTATTTTATAATATTTTATTATATTACATTACAAAAATAAAGTAATTATTTAAATATATTTTTTTTATAAACTTTTTTTCTATTTTCCTTTTTGTCATTCTTTTTATTATTTTTATTATTTTTTTTGTTATTTTTTTTATTATCCTTTTTATTATTATTTTTACTTTCTTTATTTTTTTTTTTGTTTTTTTTTTTTTTTTTTTTTTTTTTTTTTTTTTTTTTTTTTTTTTTTTTTTTTTTTTTT